>CM066585.1:48449882-48727382 GCA_033816785.1 Picus viridis
ACCCGCTCTAGTGGAGGATGTCCCTGCTGACTGCAGGGGAGTTGGACTGGATGAGCTTTGGAGGTCCCTTCCAACCCAGACCATTCTACGACTCGGTGAGTGCCGTGCAAGCCCACGGTCACCACCCCCAGCTGTGGCAGAGCAGGATGGCTTGGAACCATGGCTCTAGGAAGTAGATTTTGCATCATACAGCTTAGATGCTGAAACAAAGCTTTTGCCACTGGTGTGCCCATCTGTCTTTGCAGGTTGTTTGGGCTGCAAGCTACAAAGTTGGCTGTGCTGTCCACTTCTGCCCCAGCGTGGGATACTCCTCCATAACCAATGCAGCACACTTCGTCTGCAACTACGGACCAGCGTAAGCTCTTCCACTACCAACATCTCACAGGCTGTGGGTCCTATCCCTCCCCTCCCACAACCTGAATATGTATTAGATCCATCCATCTGTTCATGTGTGTGGTGGTTTGGGCTGGGTGCCCTCTGCTGCATGGCACACTTCCTGTGTCCAGGAGTCCAGCCCAGTGGGTGGACACAGGAAAACCGTGTATCTCCTACCACAATCCCCTGCACCGCTATAAGACCTTGCGTGGGGTCCGCCTCTTTCTCTTTCTTCCCTCGCCGCCGCCCGGTAACTGGGGAGACGTCTCCCGGCCTTGGGCCTGGCTAGGCCCAAGGCCAGGGGGATGGGCGGTCTCAGGCCTGGCCAGCTGAGACTAGCCTAGCAGTGGGGGGGAAGAACGAGCCCTGGGGTCTTGGGCCCACCCTCAGGTGGGGATGGGGTTCATCCGGGTGTGTGTTGCGGTTACTTCTCTCACTGTTTCTGGTTTCTTTGTGCACCTTCACTTCTTCTATTTAAACTTTTCCATCACTTTTGCAATCCGTTTGTTGGAGTCGTCATTTTGCCCGTGGTGGGGAGGGTGGCTATCTCAACCCACTACAATGTGTTTTGAGGGAGGAAATGGTTCCCAAAACTGAGAAAGAATGGAATGGAATGGAATGGAATGGAATGGAATGGAATGGAATGGAATGGAATGGAATGGAATGGAATGGAATGGAATGGAATGGAATGGAGTAGAATAGAATGGAATAGAGAATAGAATAGAATGGAGTAGAGTAGAATGGAATGGAATAGAATAGAATAGAATAGAATAGAATAGAATAGAATAGAATAGAATAGAATAGAATAGAATGGAATAGAGAATAGAATAGAATGGAGTAGAGTAGAATAGAATGGAGTAGAGCAGAATGGAATGGAATAGAGAATAGAATAGAGTAGAACAGAACAGAATAGAATAGAATAGAATAGAATAGAATAGAATAGAATAGAATAGAATAGAATAGAATAGAATAGAATAGAATAGAATAGAATAGAATAGAATAGAATAGAATTAACCAGGTTGGAAAAGACCTCCAAGATCATCAAGTCCAACCTGTCACCCAACACCATCTGATCAACTGAACCATGGCACCAAGCACCCCATCCAGTCTCTTCCTAAACACCTCCAGGGATGGGGACTCCACCACCTCCCTGGGCAGCACATCCCAAGGGCCAATCTCTCTTGCTGGGAAGAATTTCTTCCTAACATCCAGCCTAAACTTCCCCTGGCACAGCTTGAGACTGTGTCCTCTTGTTCTGGTGCTGGTTGCCTGGGAGAAGAGACCAACCCCCACCTGGCTACAACCTCCCTTCAGCCCACCCAGCTGTTTTTTGGCTAGGTGAGGGCTGTGTGTTTTCTCTGAAGAGCAGTGGCACTGGTAGAAATGGTGAAGTACAAGATGATGGCATGAAAATACCGAGGTGATCATGTGCAAATGAATCCCTTGCTTCTCAGTGCCAAGCTGGCCCCAGGCAGTTGCTAAGGTGCAATCCCAAAGTCTGACAATATTTTGCCATGTGTCTGCAGAATTAAGTCTCTGGGTCAGTGGTTTGGATAAACATTGAACCGAGCAATGCTTGCAGCTTCAGTCCTAGGAGTGAGGGCTGCTTGTGAGGCTGGGGCCAGCTTAAGGCAAAGTTTATCCATGTGCAGCACAGGCAGAGCACCCAGCTGTCATGGAGGTATTTTTACCCTTCTCCACCTATCTAATACCATCACGGTCTCAATGCTGCTTTAAAAGATTGAGCCAAGCTTTTAACTTGGGTCAAGTGGTGGACCAAGTCCAGGCCAGCCCATGAACTTGGGCAGGTTTGACATTCTTATTGCCCATGCTCCATCCCTGGAAGAACATACACCTCTGAGCAGATACCTTCAAATGGCACAGATGCTGCTGTGCCAAAGCAGTAAATCCACTCTCCCCAGAAGCCCCACACCCAAGCAGGCTGGGGGAACATTGCCTCTGCCAGCTCTCAAGCCAAAAGTCGCTGATCACCTAGGTCTGCTCCCTCGCCAGCACTAGCTGTGCACCCCACCATGCTCGATGGTGCAGGGACCCCATGCACAGGCAAGTAGGCCTCCGGCATTGCTGGGAGCTGCTCCCTGTCCATAGAGCCTCCCAAGGACATGAGCTAAGCCTTGCTCCTTCTGCCTCTTAGCCAGTATCTGCAGAGGACTGCAATCATGCTGCATTGCTTGCCCTGCACTGGCAGGGACCCCCTGGGTGCCTTCACCCTCAACAGCACCCTGCAGAACTGTCAGGGCACTCACTCTCTGGGGAGGTGAGAGGCTCTGGAGAGGGCTTTAAAGACAGGTCCTTCCCAGCTGGGCAGGGACATCACCAACAGGCTGTTGCAGACTAAGTGGTGGAGTAATGCCACATCCAGCTGTTGCTTTTCAGAAACAGCAACCTAAGCTCTTTATTTATCTAATCCATAACTATTTTCAACTATGCCAAAGGCCAAAGCAAGGTGCATGCACAGCTTCAATCCCTGAGGTTCATACACTCCAAAAGATGTTCTTCAGCTTAGGGCCAAGCAACACAAGTCTCATGTTGCTGAAAGTAAAGAGGTTTTCCACAAAGCTTAGGACTGCTGAGATTGCCATGCATATAAAATCTCCCTCAGTGTGTTTATGAACACCTTTGAGGTACTCTGTAAGCATTGCTTTGGCCACACTCCGAGCAAAGCAATGCACTGAGCTGCATTGGGTGCAGTATCAGAGATGGGCAAGCAATACTGAGCTGAGAGCCTGGGCAGAGACAGCTAGTGCCACTCGTGCTGCTGGCAGAGGGAGGGAGCAGGGAGAGACACAAATTCACTCCTAAAATGTTTGCAAACAAATGTATGAAACCATCACTACCTGCAAGAGACCCTCCGGCAGCAAAGATTCCTCTTCAAAGATGACTATGCACGTACACAGGAACTGAACTCGATTCTGGTCCCAGAGCTAGAGCTAGTTTTGAGAGCCCAGAGTCTACACACACACTTCTTATCCAGCTTTGAGACTGTTTGCATTGCCAGGTTTGCAATGCTGCTGTCTCCAGGCTCCTAACAACAGCGTGCCCCTGCCACACATAACCTTTCCTGCTTCGCTGCGTCTCTTTGGGTGCACAGCACACAGACAGGGACCATCCAAAAAGCAGCTCCCTAGCAACATAGAATAGAGTAGAATAGAGTAGAGTAGAGTAGAGTAGAGTAGAGTAGAGTAGAGTAGAGTAGAGTAGAGTAGAGTAGAATTAACCAGGTTGGAAGAGACCTTCAAGATCATTGAGTCCAACCTATCACCCAACACCATCTGATCAACTCACCCATGGCACCAAGCACCCCATCAAGTCTCTTCCTAAACACCTCCAGGGATGGTGACTCCACCACCTCCCTGGGCAGCACATTCCAGTGGCAAATTACTCTTTCAGTGAAGAACTTCTTCCTAACATCCAGCCTAAACCTCCCCTGGCACAGCCTGAGACTGTGTCCTCTTGTTCTGGTGCTGGCTGCCTGGGAGAAGAGACCAACCCCCACCTGGCTACAACCTCCTTCAGGGAGTTGGAGAGAGCAAGAAGGTCTCCCCTGAGCCTCCTCTTCTGCAGGCTAAGCAACCCCAGCTCCCTCAGCCTCTCCTCCCAGGGCTGTGCTCCAGACCCCTCCCCAGCTTTCTTGCCCTTCTCTGGACACCTTCCAGCAGCTCAACATCTTTCCTAACCTGAGGAGCCCAGAACTGGACACAGGA
Source organism: Picus viridis (assembly GCA_033816785.1). Classification (NCBI taxonomy): domain Eukaryota; kingdom Metazoa; phylum Chordata; class Aves; order Piciformes; family Picidae; genus Picus; species Picus viridis. The sequence goes on from CM066585.1 coordinate 48,453,983, forward strand.
CTCAAGGTGTGGCCTAACCAGTGCTGAGCACAGGGGCAGAATGACCTCCCAGCTCCACCTGGCCACACTATAGCAAAGCAAAACTCAGGTTGAACACTAATCAGCACGAGGGACTAACGTTCTCCTCCCAAGGAGAGTTTGAGGCCAATGTTCCTTTCCTTCTCAGGGGGAATTACCCAAGGCACCCATACGAGACGGGAGCGGCGTGCAGGGGCTGCGGCGGCGAGCCCTGCGCCAAGCAGCTGTGTCGTAAGTAGAAGACAGCCAAGCCTGCTCCCCAGGCACGGGCAGGGAGGGAAAGAGCACACTGAAGATACTGGCAGGAGGCAGGCACAGCGCTTGCCTCTTCCTAAATGTAGGCTAAAAACCTGCAGTCCGAAGCCAAGTGAGCAGCAATGCAGAGAGAGGGGAGGAGGGCAGAGAGCCTGGTGTCTGCCCGGGGGTGGGGTGGAACCTGGTCTGCGGGAGCTGGACAGCATGATGCAGAAGATCGAGTGGCTGCAGCTTGAGGTGTTCTTAGCAGTGCCAGAAGTTACTGCTTGCAGAAATGGCAAGTGCAGAAGGGGGATGCATGTCCTCTCCCAGGGGCTCCAGATTACCACCCAGCACAGGCACTGCAGCTTGAGCTGCTGGCTCCATGCCAGCTCTGCCCCATCCCCAACCATGCCACCGTGGGAGGAGGGAGCTGCCAGAGCGCTGCCAGAGCTGCTCGTTCCAGTGAGCGTCAGCCAAGCCAGCTGCTTCCCCCTAAGCGTGGGGAGAGCTAGGCTCACCACGAGAGCCCTTCACAGCCCGCCTGATTCTCCTGCACTTGACTCTCATATGCCTGGGTGGAGCTAGTAGCAGAGGAGACCTTCTGCAATTAAGGAAGACAAGGCCTGGTGCTGTGGACACCTGCCGGGGGGAGCTGAGGGTTCAATCACTTTTCCCCAGCACCTGACCTCAGATGAACTAACAGAGCGGGGAGGTACTGTTTAAACACCAGCAGCACAAGAATGAGAGGGAGTCCCTGATGCATGGGACTGATTAATGTCCCTTAACAAAGTGATCTTGGGGAGCACACCCCAAGGGGAGCATCCTCTCTATCCCAGCCACTGGTAGAAGTCATTACAGTGTGATCAAGCACTTCTCAGCAAAGCTCCAAAAGCCACTGCAGGGCTTCCTGGGCAGAGGGGTTTTGCTTTTCCTGGAAAGAAACATCCCTGGATGAGGGGATCGAGAGTACCCTCAGCAAGTTTGCTGATGATACAAAACTGGGGGGAGTTGGATGACACCTGTCAGACAATGGCATCTGCACAGGCTGAGAGCTGGGGGCAGGCAAACCTCATGAAGTTCAATAAAGACAAGTGCAGGGTCCTGCACCTGGGGAGGAATAACAACAGGCACCAGGGCAGGCTGGGGACTGCCCTGCTGGAGAGCAGCTCCATGGAGAAAGACCTTGGAGTGCTGGTGGGCAGCAGGTTCTGCATGGGACAGCAATGTGCCCTGGGGGCCAAGAGAGCCAAGGGGAGCCTGGGGGGCAGCAAGACAAGTGTGGCCAGCAGGGCTGGGGAGGTTCTGCTCCCCTCTGCTCTGCCCTGCTGAGACCACAGCTGCAATCCTGTGTCCAGTGCTGGGCTCCCCAGTTCCAGAGAGACAGAGACCTGCTGGAGAGAGCCCAAGGAGAGCCAGGAGGATGCTTAGGGGACTTGAGCATCTCCCCTGTGAAGAGGGACTGAGAGCCCTGGGGCTGTTTAGTCTGGAGAAGAGAAGGCTGAGAGGCATCTGATCAATGCCTATCAATAGCTGAGGGCTGGGGGTCAAGTGGAGGGGGCCAAGCTCCTTTGGGTGGTGTGCACTAATAAAACAAGAAACAACAGGTACAAGGTGGAACAGAGAAACTTCTTTGCAGTGAGGGTGCCAGAGCCCTGGAGCAGGCTGCTTAGAGGGGTTGTGGAGTCTCCTGCTCTGGAGACTTTTCCAGCTCCACCTGGATGCATTCCTGTGCAGACTGCCCTGGGTGCTCCTGCTCTGGCAGGGGGCTTGGACTGGATGAGCTCTGGAGGTCCCTTCCAACTGCTAATGCATTGTGGAACTGTGACAGCCCCCCCAGCTGCATTGGTGAGCCTGTTGTAAGGCTCATCATTCCCTTTAGCTTAGACTTGTGCTGTTTGTCCAGTGCCAGCCTGCTTCCACTCACTTCTTCTCTCTCTCCAGGAAATGCAGACCGTGACAAAGTCATTAGTAAGTATCAGCAGAGTTCCTGCTTCCATTTCTTGCCCAAGGGTTCAGTCATGCTCGAAAGCAAGGAACTTGTTTTGCTCACAGGTGATTCTGGGTGGCATCCAGACTGGGACAGACCTGCATGGGATGAGTACTGCATCAGCACTGTCGTTTTAAGGCTGTTACTCCTTGCACTGACGATTCTGGCCACCTGGCTCCTACCAAAACACTGGTCTGTAGCACCTGTCCCTGAGTGACACCCCTGCAGAAGACCGTGAGAGCACTCAGATCAGCTCCTCCTTCCCCTGCCCCTCAGTTCTTGGCAGCACAAAGCTTGGCAGAGACGTTGCTTGCGTCCGCAGGTGAGTTTGAAGTACAGGAGCCTGTACCTGTGTTGCAGGCAGCAGCTGGGAGAGTTGATCAGCAGCCTTCTCATTGCTCAGAGCCAGGGACAGGATTGATGTCCCCCAGGTGCTTTTCCAAAGTGGAGCTGGAGCTGGTGGGTAAGGCGGCAGCACACTGAAGCACTGCCTGCCACACCTTCTGCGGGTGCCCGGGAGCCTGGGCCCAGCTCTGGCCGAGACTCGAGGCAAAGCACATTTCTGCTGCGTCCCTTTCCCTGGACGCTCCTCCAGAATGCTTCAGAGTAGCCTGGAGAGGCTTTTCATTTAAACAGGGGGGTCAACAGAATGTTTGGACTCCTGTGAGTCTCCTGGTGCCCTGGGGCTGAGCTTCAGATTTGTTTTAAACACGCAAATGTGTTTTAATCTGTGCCAAGGCATGGCTTCACCTGTGTTTACACATGATCACACATCGCTGCAATCTCTTCTGGGTTATCGTTTGTGTTTGTGTGGTTTGGTTTGGTTGGTGTTGCTTTGCTCTTTGTTCTGTCTCACTCTGAGGTTTTGACTGCTGTTTGAAAGAATAAATCATTATTTCCTGCTTCCCCTCTATGGCAATCGTGTGTTTGATACAGGACCTAAAGAGAAGCCTGAGAGGGGATTGGGGGTCAGGAGGGAGGGGACAGGCTCTGGTTTTCTTCCAGGGACAGGCTCTGCTCAGTTGCACCCTGGGACAGGACAAGGGGCAATGGATATAAAATCCAGCCCAGGAGGTTCCAGCTCACCATGAGGAGGAACTTCTTCCCTGTGAGGCTCCCAGAGGCCTGGAGCAGGCTGCCCAGAGAGGTTGTGGAGTCTCCTTCTCTGGAGCCTTTCAAGACCCATCTGGATGTGTTCCTGTGTGACCTGTGCTGGATTCTCTGCTCCTGCTCTGGCAGGGGTTGGACTGGAAGATCTCCAGAGGTCCCTTCCAACCCCTAACATCCTGTGAGCTGTGATTAGCTGTTTATGCACAACAACAGCAACAACAAAGCTATGTTCAGCGTCAACCTGCACAATGCTGAGACACAGTGCTGAGAGCTGCAGATGAGCTGCCAAGCCGCTCTCCAGCATTTCCCTCCAGTCCTGGCTCACCAGTGAGGTCCCAGATGACTGGAAACTGGCCAGTGTGGTCCCCATCCACAAGAAGGGTCGGATGGAGGAGCCTGGAAGCTCCAGGCCTGGCAGCCTGACCTCAGTGCCAGGGGAAATGATGGAGCAGATTATCCTGGGGGCAATAACTGTGCACCTGCAGGATGGCCAAGGGCTCAGGTCCAGCCAGCAGGGATTCAGGAAGGGCAGGTCCTGCCTCTCCAACCTGATCTCCTTCCATGCCCAGGTGACTGCCTGGGGGATGTGGGGCAGGCTGTGGATGGAGTCTGCCTGGACTTCAGCAAGGCCTTTGACACCATCCCCCACAGCAAACTGCTGGCCAAGCTGTCAGCCCCTGGCTTGGGCAGCAGCACTCTGAGCTGGGTTAGGAACTGGCTGGAGGCTGAGCCCAGAGAGTGGTGGTGAATGGTGCCACAGCCAGCTGGCAGCCAGGCACCAGTGGTGTGCCCCAGGGATCAGTGCTGGGCCCCATGCTCTTTAATGTCTTCATTGATGATCTGAGTCAGGGGATTGAGACAGTCACCAGCAAATTTGCAGTTGACACCAAGTTGGGAGCAGATGTTGGTCAGTTAGAGGACAGAAGGGCTCTGCAGAGGGACCTCGACCCACTGGACAGATGGGCAGAGGCCAACAGGATGGCATTCAACAAGTCCAAGTGCCAGGGGCTGCACTTTGGCCACAGCAACCCCAGGCAGAGCTACAGGCTGGGCTCAGAGTGGCTGAGAGCTGCCAACCAGAGAGGGACCTGGGGGTGCTGATCGACAGCTGCCTGAACATGAGCCTGCAGTGTGCCCAGGGGGCCAAGAAGGCCAAGGGCATCCTGGCCTGCATCAGGAAGAGTGTGGCCAGCAGGAGCAGGGAGGTCATTGTGCCCTGTGCTCAGCACTGCTGAGGCCACACCTTGAGTCCTGTGTCCAGTTCTGGGCCCCTCAGGTTAGGAAAGATGTTGAGCTGCTGGAAGGTGTCCAGAGAAGGGCAACAAGGCTGGGGAGAGGCCTTGAGCACAGCCCTGTGAGGAGAGGCTGAGGGAGCTGGGGTTGCTTAGCCTGGAGAAGAGGAGGCTCAGGGAGACCTCATTGCTCTCTACAACTCCCTGAAGGGAGGTTGTAGCCAGGAAGGGGTTGGTCTCTTCTCTCTAGCAACCAGCACCAGAACAAGAGGACACAGTCTCAAGCTGTGCCAGGGGAGGTTTAGGCTGGAGGTGAGGAGAAAGTTCTTCACTGAGAGAGTCATTGGCCATTGGGATGTGCTGCCCAGGGAGGTGGTGGAGTCACCGTCCCTGGAGGTGTTCAAGAGGGGACTGGATGTGGCACTTGGAGCCATGGTCTAGTCCTGGGGTCTGTAGTGACAGGTTGGACTCGATGATCTTTGAGGTCTCTTCCAACCTTGGTGAGACTGTGATAAAGCTCTGTAGTGGGTTGAGGCAGCCCCCTCCCCACCACAGGCAGAATAACGACTCTGGCAAACGGATTGCAGAAGTGATGGAAAAGTGTAAATAGAAAAGGTGAAGGTGCACAAAGAAACCAAAAACAGTGACAGAGGAAACCCCAAAACACCCCCGGATGAACCCCATCCCCACCTGAGGGTGGGCCAAAGACCCCAGGGCTCGTTCTTCCCCCCCCCCACACTGCCAGGCTAGTCTCAGCTGGCCAGGCCTGAGACCGCCCATCCCCCTGGGGGAGACGTCTCCCCCAGTTCCCGGGCGCCGTCGAGGGAAGAAAGAGCAAGAGGCGGACCCCACGCAAGAGCTTGTAGCGGTGCAGGGGGTGGTAGGAGATACCTGGTTTCCTGTGTCCACCCACTGGGCTGGACTGCTGGACACAGGAAGTGTGCCATGCAGCAGAGGGCACCCAGCCCAAACCACCACAAGCTCCAAATAAAACCATGCTGTGCCTCTAGTTATGCCTTTGGTCTAGCAGCTGCAGAAGGATGAGTCTCTTGTAACCTGCACATATGGAGCAAGCAGACAGCAGCAGAGACATCTGTTGTGTTCAGCTCAGCAATGTCCTCTACCAACCACAGCTGCTCATCTTGGGCAGAGGCTGGGAAGAGACAAGATTCACAGACTCACAGCTGGGCCATCGTGATCTGCATCTGTGTGGAGGCTGGTTCAGGTGTCTCCCAATGCCAGTCTGCAGGGCACAGACACATACTGCTGTGAAGGAAGCTGGGGAGTTCCCTTCACTACTTTGTTTCTGGGGTACTGCCTCTCAGTACCTGTTAATGCTTTCCCCACACCCACTCCCAACCCCACTGCTGGGGTGGATCTTAACTGAAAACCCTGGGAACTGGGTCCCAAGGCTTTCCACATCATTCTTCCAAGGTAGTGAACTGCTTGCACTAGAATCACCTCAGCACCACAGCATTCCCTGCATGAATAAATCCTTTTTGAATGTGCAGATATGGCTGGGGCTAAAATGGTAAGTTTTGCCTGGGTATCCTTTCCCCTGATGGATCTTTACATTCAGTTTGTTGGCTACCTGAGCCTCCCTAGCCCAGACATCACAGTCACAGGCAGGAGATGAGCATGGTCTCTCCCACACTCCAGGCTCACTCCCCAGGCTGGCCCACTTGCAAAAGCCAAGAGCTCTGTCTTTCAGACTATGCAGATCAGGGCCTTACAAAGAATGAAATGAAGATCCCCATTGCAAAAGTAAGGTCATGGCTCTGCCTGTGAAAAAACAGCAACCAAGAGAAGTTATTTTGCTCCTTCCTTTGTCCTTCTGTGCCAGGCTCAAGCCTCAAGCTCCATGTACTGCAAAGCCCCACTGTAAAGTAGACCATCAAGTGGCACAGGGGCAGCAGGACTCACTCTCCTCCTTCACAGGACTCCCACCCCAGCACACAGCCCGGCCCAGCATGTGCTCCACTGTAGCCATGTGCACTCAGATCCTACTACTGCAGAGAGGAGCGCAGGAGAGGGAAGAACATACGCTGCGGTGTCCAGGGAGCAAGAATGAGCTCAGCAGGAATTCTCCCCTGCCTCGTTTAATCTATGCTTGGTCTCCAGGAGAGCAAACAGAATGAACACTGAGCCCTTTAGAACACAGAGTCCTTAGAGTTCAAAGCATGTAACTATACACTTCAGCAGCTCTGAAGAAACACCAAGAAAGAGCTTCACAAAAAAAAAAAAAAAAGTAAACCACTGGGGCTTAGGAGAGGAAACCTCTAAGCTTCACATAATGGTATCTTTTCAACAGGCTGGACAGCAATGTGCCCTGGGGGCCAAGAGAGCCAATGGGATCCTGGGGGCAGCAAGACAAGTGTGGCCAGCAGGGCTGGGGAGGTTCTGCTCCCCCTCTGCTCTGCCCTGCTGAGACCACAGCGGCAATCCTGTGTCCAGTGCTGGGCTCCCCAGTTCCAGAGAGACAGAGACCTGCTGGAGAGAGCCCAAGGGAGAGCCAGGAGGATGCTTAGGGGACTTGAGCATCTCCCCTGTGAAGAGGGACTGAGAGCCCTGGGGCTGTTTAGTCTGGAGAAGAGAAGGCTGAGAGGCATCTGATCAATGCCTATCTATAGCTGAGGGCTGGGGGTCAAGTGGAGGGGGCCAAGCTCCTTTGGGTGGTGTGCACTAATAAAACAAGAAACAACAGGTACAAGGTGGAACAGAGAAACTTCTTTGCAGTGAGGGTGCCAGAGCCCTGGAGCAGGCTGCTTAGAGGGGTTGTGGAGTCTCCTGCTCTGGAGCCTTTCCAACCCCACCTGGATGCATTCCTGTGCAGACTGCCCTGGGTGATGCTGCTCTGGCAGGAAGGTTGGACTGGATGAGCTCTGGAGGTCCCTTCCAACTGCTAATGCATTGTGGAACTGTGACAGCCCCCCCAGCTGCATTGGTGAGCCTGTTGTAAGGCTCATCATTCCCTTTAGCTTAGACTTGTGCTGTTTGTCCAGTGCCAGCCTGCTTCCACTCACTTCTTCTCTCTCTCCAGGAAATGCAGACCGTGACAAAGTCATTAGTAAGTATCAGCAGTTCTGTGACTCTGTGGTAAGCAAGCAAGCAAGCAGACAAAAGCCTGAATGTCAAGAAGTCAAATCTAATCAAGGACACTCAAACTCCCAGACATTTGACTCTGGATGATCAAACCCCTTTGATCCACTTTTATCTTGTGGCAATTGGCCATGAATTCCATACGTGAAAACACTGATCTGTGAAGCCAGCCGCCAGCCTTTTTCTTTTCTGCGCGTCCGTGAGTTCGAAAATCACAACAAGACACGACTGGTTTCTACAGGGCATTTCTTGTCACAGGTGAGAGCTGACCACTGCAGCACTTGTTCCAGCCTCTGCTCCACGCCGAGCCTGGGGAGGGTCAGGTACAGCGGCGCGGCGCCGGGGCCCGCCGGCCCGCTCCAGCCAGAGACAATGCTGCCCTCTGCTGCTTCCCAGCAGAATAACAACGCTGCGCGCCGAGCGCTCACGCAGGGGCTGCGAGCCAGGGGTACTGCCACAGGCTGCTAGAATGCTTTGGGGTTGGGAGGGACTCCAAGTGTCACATCCAATCCCTTTTTTGAACACCTCCAGGGATGGTGACTCCACCACCTCCCTGGGCAGCACATCCTAATGGCCAATCATTCTTTCCGGGAAGAACTTTCTTCTCATCTCCAGCTTAAACCTCCCCTGGCACAGCTTGAGACTGTGTCCTCTTGTTCTGGTGCTGGCTGCCTGGGAGAAGAGACCAACCCCTCCTGGCTACAACCTCCTTCAGGGAGTTGTAGAGAGCAATGAGGTCTCCCCTGAGCCTCCTCTTCTGCAGGCTAAGCAACCCCAGCTCCCTCAGCCTCTCCTCACAGGGCTGTGCTCAAGGCCTCTCCCCAGCCTTGTTGCCCTTCTCTGGACACCTTCAAGTGTCTCAATGTCCTTCTTAAACTGAGCGGCCCAGAACTGGACACAGGACTCAAGGTGTGGCCTCACCAGTGCTGAGCACAGGGCACAATGACCTCCCTGCTCCTGCTGGCCACACTGTTCCTGATGCAGGCCAGGATGCCCTTGGCCTTCTTGGCCACCTGGGCACACTGCTGGCTCATGTTCAGCTGCTGTCAACCAGCACCCCCAGGTCCCTCTCTGGTTGGCAGCTCTCCAGCCACTCTGAGCCCAGCCTGTAGCACTGCCTGGGGTTGTTGTGGCCAAAGTGGATGCTATCAGATTAGGCAAGCCTGATTTCCCCTTGGTAAAGCCATACTGACTACTCCTGGTCATCTTCTTTTCTTCCAAGTGCCTAGAGATTGCCTCCAGGATGAGCTGCTCCATCGTTTTTCCAGGGATGGAGGTGAGGCTCACTGGTCTGTACTTTCCTTTTTGAAGCCTGGTGTGCCTCTGGCTTTCCTCCAGTCCTCAGGCACCTCTCCTGTCTGCCAGGATTTTGCAAAAACGATGGAGAGTGGCAGAGCAACAAAGTCATCCAGCTCTGTCAGCACTCTTGGGTGTATTAGTTGATTAGATGGTGTTGGGTGATAGGTTTGGCTTGGTGATCTCAAAGGTCTTTTCCAACCTGGTTAATTCTATTCTATTCTATTCTATTCTATTCTATTCTATTCTATTCTATTCTATTCTATTCTATTCTATTCTATTCTATTCTATTCTATTCTATTCCATTCCATTCCATTCCATTCCATTCCATTATGTTCTATTCTATTCTATTCTATTCTATTCTATTCTATTCTATTCCATTCTATTCTATTCTATTCTATTCTATTCTATTCTATTCTATTCTATTCTATTCTATTCTATTCCATTCCATTCCATTCCATTCCATTCCATTCCATTCCATTCCATTCCATTATGTTCTATTCCATTCCATTCCATTCCATTCCATTCTATTCTATTCTTCCATTCTATTCTATTCTATTCTATTCTATTCTATTCTATTCTATTCTATTCTATTCTATTCTGTTCCGTTCCGTTCCATTCCATTCTATTCTATTCTATTCTATTCTATTCTATTCTATTCTATTCTATTCTATTCTATTCTATATCTCATCAGGCCACATAAACTTATGGATGTTCAGTTTATATAACTGATCCCTAACTCAGTCTTCACTGACTAGTGGAAGGTCCTCCCTCTTCCAGTCATCATCTTCTTCATCCAGGGCCTAGACTTAATAGGGGAGTTCAGTCTTAGGAGTAAAGACAGAAGCAAAGGCGGCATTCAGCAACTCTGCTGTCTCTGCATCCTCAGCTATCAGGGCTGCTTCCTCCTTCAGCAGTGGGGCCACACCTTCCCTTGTCTTCCTTTTCCTACAGGTAGGTTTGAAGAAGCCTTTCTTGTGAAAGGTGACCAGAAAAGATAAGGCCATAAGGGAGTGGAGGTAAAGTTTGGAATAAAAAAGGCCTAAAAGTGAAGTGGAGCTTTAGCAAGCAAGGGTGAATTCACTGAGATGAACCAAGCACACTTCATGCTGCTTACAGGGAAAACACAGAATGAAGAGTGAAGCTGATGGAGTAAGGAGCTACTGAGACCCAACACTGTCCCCCTTAGGCACTGCTTTGCCTGCCCAGCTGGCTGTGCCTGGGATGCCTGCCTCGGTGCCCGTCTCCAGTCCCAGCCAGAAGTCTGGTGTATGCCACTTGGGTGAGACAAGCTGAGGTGGGAAGAGTCTGGGGAGCTGGGGGTCCTTGGGGCTGTAGGGATCCCTGTTTCCTTCAGGTAGCTTAGCTTAGGCTTCCCAGGAGGGAAAGAGGGGCTCTGGGCAGCTGCAGGGCAGTCTTCTTGGAGGCCTTGGGCAGAGTGGGAGCTCGGCTTGCCCCTCCTTTGAGTGGAAGGACACAGCAAAGCTGCTTAGTTGTACTGTGGCAAGGTGACCCACCTGTAGTTCAGGGCCTGGGTCTGCCTTCGTGGCAGCCTGTCCTCTTGGTACCCTGTCAGCCTAACAGCCCTGTACTCGGGGCCTGTGTGAAGAGTTGTGGAGCCCTCTGTCCCTCTTTGTCCCTCTCTGTCCCCAGGAGCAGCCCGAGGTCCCTGTAAGCAGGGCTGGGGAGGGGGCTGCTTTAGGCAGCTAGCAGGAACAAGCTTTCCCTGGCCCTTAGAGGGCTGAGGTCAGTCCCTGGGCTCCTGAAGAGGTGGTGTTGTGCTGCAGCCAGGAGGGCTGGCCCGTAAGCGGGGTGCAGGCCAGAGCCTGTGGCTCTCCGGGGGCTTGCTGGGAGTGCTGGGCTGAGAGTGGCCACCCTGTACACAGGGCTGTGTGTTGCCCTTGCCCCACAGGAGGTTCAAGGTGGGACCCCCCCCGCAATCAGGGGGATATGCCTGGCCCCAGCCTTTCAGAAGTGTGGGGCCAGGGTGAGTGGGGCTTTGTGTGTGCCCGCCCTGTCTCTGGGGCTGGGGCCACAGCCCCCAGCCTTTGGCTGTGATGCTCCACTGCCTGGCTGCCGAGTCTCCTGCCTGTAGCTGCGGGGCCAGGCCAAGCTCTCAGCTCCCTGGGTGTCGACCCGTCCCTAAGCGGGGTGGTGCTCTGAGTGCCTTTGCGCTCAGCTGGCAGCCTGTGTGGCGTGCCCACGAGTTATCAGGGTGTGGGTCAAGAAGCCCCTGAAGCGGAGAGGAGCCTCCGAGGGCCTTTGGGTCCAGGGCTGCCCTGTAAGTCAGAGCCTGGTCAGTGCCCTGGCACCCCGGGCGCTTTGCTATGCAGCGGTGGCTCCAGCCCGCTGCAGGCAGGGTCGTGCAGCTGCTCTGGCTGCTGCTTTGCATGGGCAGCTCCAGTGCCCAGGGTGCCCGCCTCGGTGCCCGCCTCGGTGCCCGCCTCCAGGCCCGACCAGAAGTCTGCCATGTGCCGCTTGCGTGAGACAAGCTGAAGCGGGAAGAGTCTGGGGAGCTGGGGGGGCTGCAGGCAGGTAGCTGTCTGTGGGGGGTGGTGTCCTTGGAGAGCTCTGTGTGGGGCTGTAGGCATCCCTGTTTCCTTCGGGCAGGGAGGAATTGGCACTACTGAGGCCTGTGTCCTCCATCATTGGCAGCAGCTGGCACAGAAGGTGGAAGAGGCCTGATGTGGAAGGGCAAGGAAAAAGGCATCGAGAAGAGGAACAGCATCAGGCTGAAGAGCAGGACACCTCTCTCACACATCAGAGAGATGCAGTGCTGGGTGAGGATGAGTCTCACATCTCTAGTGAACTGCAGTGCTGACTAGTAATCACAGGGTGGCAGCACTGAGCAACGAGGGGTGGCACATGTCTCTACAGACTTGCAGTGCTTACAAGTAACCACAGGGTGACAGCACTGAGAAACAAAGGGGCAGCTGACAAGTGCACAGAGGGTGGCGGCACTGAGCAGTGAGGGGCAGCACAAGTCTCCAGACCACTGCAGTGCTGACAAGTAACCACAGGGTGGCAGCACTGAGTAACGAAGGGGCAGCTGACAAGAGCACAGAGGGTGGTGGCACTGAGCAGTGAGGGGCAGCACAAGTCTCCAGAGCGCTGCAGCCACAGGGTGGCAGACAAGGAACCACAGGGTGGCAGCACTGAGAAACCACAGAAGAGGCAGCTGACAAGTGCACAGAGGGTGGCTGGTGAGGGGCACTGAGCAGCGGGGGGCAGCACAAGTCTCCAGAGCACTGCAGTGCTTTGCAAGTAACCACAGAGTGGCAGCACTGAGAAACGAAGGGGCAGCTGACAAGAGCACAGAGGGTGGCGGCACTGAGCAGTGAGGGCCAGCACAAGTCTCCCGAGCGCTGCAGCGCTGACAAGGAACCTCAGGGTTGCCTCCTCCTGACTTCTCAGTGCTGCCACCCTGTGTGCACTTGTCAGCACTGCAGCTCTCCGCAGGTGTGGGGCTCCTCATCCCTGCTGCCGTGAGGCTGGTGAGGGGCATCAGTGGCTGGGAAGAGCTGCAGGCCACGCCTTGCCCTGCCGTCCCCTCCCTCAGGAGCTGGGAGCTGCCCCAGCTCGGTGGCAATGAAAGGACCATAAGGGGGAAGCACAATCAGCCCATAGGTAGCTTGCAGCTGTGAGATTAAAGAGCAGGGTGGGAGAAGGATGAGCCCAGGTGGTGCTCATGCTGAGGGCCCCCAGAGGGAGGCTTTGCACCCCCAGGGTGACTCTTTATGTTGTGCAGCTGGACCTTGCTGCTCAGCCCTGGGCAGAGGCAATGCACCGAGCTGCTGGCACCTTGCTGTGGGCAACCACCGCCGTTGGCACAGGGTGGCTCAGCCCTGCCTGGGGGTTTGCTGCTGCACAGCAGCACAAGGGAGATGGTAAGCCTCCAGGGATGAGGCCAGGCTTTAAGGCCAGGCTGCATGTGGCTGTGAGCAACCTGCTCTAGCGTGAGGTGTCGCTGGCCTTGGCAGGGAGGGGAACTGGATGATCCTTGTGGTTCCTTCCATCCCTGCAGGGGTCTGTAGAGGTCTGCAGGGTTCCCTATTAGCTCTGTAGAGTCGTGCAGAGCTCTGTAGGGGTCTGTAGAGGTCTGCAGGGTCTGGAGGGACCTTTTAAACATCTGTAGGGGTCTGGAGGGGTATGTTAAATGCCTGCAGGGTCCTGGAGGGGTCTCTAGAGGTCTACAGAGGTCTGGAGGTGTCTATACAGGTCTGCAGGTGTCTTTTAAAGGTATGGATTGGGTCTACAGGGGTCTGTTAAATGTCTGGAGGGGTCTGCAGCAGGTTCCAGGGGTGTGCAGGTGTCTGTAGAGGTCTGGAGGTGGCTGTAGAGACCCCAAGAGACCTTGGCAGACCCTTGCAAACCCCTGCAGACACCCACAGAAACCTACAGACCCAAGCAGAACCCTGAAGACCCCTACAGACCCTAGCAGTCTGCAGGGGTCTGGCAAGGCCTGTGTGGGTTCACATGTGTCTGCAGTGGGCTGTGGAGGCCTGTAAGGGTCGAGAGGGGTCTGCAGGGGTGGGTCCCTTGGACTCTCTCCAGCAGGTCTCTGTCTCTCTGGAACTGGGGAGCCCAGAACTGGCCACAGGACTGCAGCTGTGGTCTCAGCAGGGCAGAGAAGAGGAACCTCCCCAGCCCTGCTGGCCACACTTCCCTTAATGCACCTGAGTGCTGTCCTGATTTGCAGTCCCTTTTCCTTCTGCTGACGAGCTCGGCCCAAGGAGCAGCAGCAGGTTTCTGGGCAGATGTGAAGTGACATCTTCCCACAGAGATGACTTCACTTAGGAGGCAGCAGGGCCACCACCCAGCTCACCCTAGAACAGACACACATCACAGGCCGAGGCAAAGCTTGCTCTGGGATAGACAGAAGGTGCTGCTCACCTCTCTTTGCTGGGCAGTATCTTCCCAGTCCACTGACCTCAAGCTTTTGGCAGGCCTTTAGCCCTCCTGAACGAGGCTCACAGGATGTGAGGGCTTGGGAGGGACCTCTGCAGATCATCGAGCCCAGCCCCTCCTGCCAGAGCAGGAGCAGGGAATCCAGCACAGGTCACACAGGAACACATCCAGACAGGGCTGGGAAGGCTCCAGAGAAGGAGACTCCACAACCTCTCTGGGCAGCCTGCTCCAGGCCTCTGGGAGCCTCACAGGGAAGAAGTTCCTCCTCATGGTGAGCTGGAACCTCCTGGGCTGCAGTTTCCATCCACTGCCCCTTGCCCCCAGTTTGCATGAAGGGGGTGGAGGGGAACCCCCTGCAGGGCAGAGGCTGTAGGAAGAGAGAGAGGATTTGGGGGTTTGTTTTGGGTTTTTTTCTGGTTCTGTTTTTTTAGTAAAGTCTTTATTACAGAAATATTCACCCTCTAGAGACTTCTGTACATGCACCTCTTCCAGGGGGAAGACAGTGCTCAAACCAGATGAGAACAGAGAGGAAACCCAGCTTGGGCTCCTCTCTGCTTGCTGCTGGGCACTGGCAGCTGCAGCCCAAGCAGAACGTGCCAAGAGCACGGGGGAGCAGAGGCTCTGTGCTACAGGAGCAAGCCAGCAGTGCTGCTGGGGAGGTGCCTGCGGCTAGAGCAACCGTCAGCTGGAAGGGGCTCTGCAGGAGGGGGCACAGGGGCAAAGCCTGAAGCAGACCTCTATCAAAACCCAGCTGCCCAGTCTGCAGCCACTCTCACCAGCCCAGAGACAGGGACCCTCATCCCCTGCACGAGGCCTTTCTTCCCAGAAGGAAAACCAAGGAGTGAAGCTCTCCCCTGCAACTAGGATTACTGCCACCAACCCCACCCCTGACAGGAGAGTCCTGGGACCGCCTCAGTAAGGCAAAGGCTCCCTCACCAAGTACCTTGGAGCAAGGTCTAGGGCAGGGACCATCCACTTCTCTCTCATACAGCTTCCTGCTGCCAGGGTGGTTGCACCCATGTGCCATTGCAGAGGGTCTGTGGTGGCCAAGCCACCTCTCAGAAGGAGGATTTGCACCCAGCTTCCTTATCTAGGGGAGTTCTTCCACATCCATGTCCTACTTACTGCTGCTCTACTCTATTCCTTGCTGCTGGCCACTGGTTGGAGAGAGCAGAGAGCTCAGCCCTTGGGCACAGAACCCACCCAGCCTGCAGGACTGCAGCCCCAGCCCCTGAGCTGCTGCAGGGCTTCCCCTGGGGCACAGAGCTGAGGGCACAGCCACGGCTCCAGACCACACTGGACTCAGAAGTCTGGACAAGCGAAATAAAAGCAACTGATGCCTGGATCTGAACCACAGGGCCTCAACTGGGCAGCAGCAGCACCTCCAAGATCCATCTCAGTGATCCAGACACCTCCATGCTCATGGTTAAACCCCACCTCTAATGAATGTCACCTTCAGCAAGGGGGCAGGAGAGGGATCAAGCCAATTGGAACCACTCTAAAAGTTGGCAACCCAAGAATGCAACCAGCAGAACCAGCCTGGGGCTGAGCCCATGCTATGGAGCAGCTTCTGAAGTGCCTCCAAGCTGAGAGGAGCAGGCAGAGCAGTGTTAGGGGAAGAGGAAAAAGGTAAAGAGGCAAATAGGAGAAACATTGAAGTGTCATATCCAGGAGGAACCTATCCCAGAGGCAGCTGAGCACCACCACCACGATCTGCCAGGCCATGCCAGGACTATGCAGGCCTGGCTCCCTCCTGGTGGCTTCTCATCAGAGCACCACCACCACGATCTGCCAGGCCACGCCAGGACTATGCAGGCCTGGCTCCCTCCTGGTGGCTTCTCATCATGCTCAAAAGGGAGGAGCTTGACTGAAGGCTGTCTCCAGAAGCAGGAGAAGTGAGCATGAGGGCAGCACTCATATGCAGATGCACAGTAGCAGCTGAATCAGGTTAAGTGCAAGGGAGGAGAAGGCCTATAGAGCACAACTAGCTACCAACACAAGGCAGTGAAGTAGGTGAAGCTACCAAAGCACTGGGATCTCAAGAGCAATCCTGGTTCATGGGACAAAGAGAGGACTCCTTGGAGGGGTAGGGGAAGAGATGTGTGGGGAGAGATGGTGGTGGGGGAGGTGTTCTGTGTCCAGGGGGCTGTAGAACGGAGATCTGAAACAGCATCAACACGGAGCAGGCAGCAAAAGCATTGTCCCCTCAGGTCAGATGGTGCCTCATGTGCCATGAGACAGTGAAGTTCTGCCTCTCGAAGGAGAAATAATCCAGAGGCTGGATGCAGGTGGTCTGAGGACCCTATTGCCAGCAGGTCAGGCTGTATTGCAGGTTCTAACAAGTTCTGAGCAGAGTGGTGTCAGGAATGGGATGTCACAGGAAGAGTGGCCAACGCTGGGACAGTCTGGGTGGGAGGCAGGGAGGGTCTGCCTGCTCCTCTCCGCGCGCGCCGGAGCGCGGCGCTCGGCCGGCTCACGACTTGGGCACTTTGGTGTAGTCTTCACTGTGGATGTTCTTGCAGAGGGCAATGGACAGCACCATCCCCAGCAGCTGCAGGGAAGAAAGGGAATGGAATCAGCAACCAGGCAGATCAAAGGGAAAGGAGGATCACAGTCTCACAGTCTCACCAAGGTTGGAAGAGACCTCAAAGATCATCGAGTCCAACCTGGCACCACAGACCCCATGGCTAGACCATGGCCCCAAGTGCCACATCCAGTCCCCTCTTGAACCCCTCCAGGGACGGTGACTCCACCACCTCCCTGGGCAGCCCATTCCAATGGCCAATGACTCTCTCTGGGAAGAACTTTTTCCTCATCTCCAGCCTTAACTTCCCCTGGCACAGCTCGAGACTGTGTCCTCTTGTTCTGGTGCTGGTTGCTAGAGAGAAGAGACCAACCCCTTCCTGGCTACAGCCTCCCTTCAGGTAGCTGTAGAGAGCAATGAGGTCTCCCCTGAGCCTCCTCTTCTCCAGGCTAAGCAACCCCAGCTCCCTCAGCCTCTCCTCACAGGGCTGTGCTCAAGGCCTCTCCCCAGCCTTGTTGCCCTTCTCAGGACACGCTCAAGTGTCTCAATGTCCTTCCTAAACTGAGGGGCCCAGAACTGAACACAGGACTCAAGGTGTGGCCTAACCAATGCAGAGTACAAGGGCACAATGACCTCCCTGCTCCTGCTGGCCACACTGTTCCTGATGCAGGCCAGGATGCCCTTGGCCTTCTTGGCCACCTGGGCCATCTGCTCCCAACTTGGTGTCATCTGCAAATTTGCTGATGACTGACTCAATCCCCTCCTCCAGATTATCAGTGAAGATATTATAGAGGCTGGGGCCCAGCACTGATCCCTGGGGCACACCACTGGTGCCTGGCTGCCAGCTGGCTGTGGCACCATTCACCACCACTCTCTGGGCTCAGCCTCCAGCCAGTTCCTAACCCAGCTCAGAGTGCTGCTGTCCAAGCCAGGGGCTGACAGCTTGGCCAGCAGTTTGCTGTGGGGGATGGTGGCAAAGGCCTTGCTGAAGTCCAGGCAGACTCCATCCATGGATGCTAGAGGGGAGCAGAACACAGTGGTCTCCTCAGGGAAGAGCCTTCCAGCAGCCTTCTGGTAGGCAAAGGAGGTTACAAGAAAACTGGGGAGGGACTTCTGACACGGCCTGGGAGTGACAGGACAAGGGGCAATGGCTTTGGGCTGGAAGAGGGGAGATTGAGACTGGAGATTAGGAAGCAATTCTTTACAGGCAGGGTGGGGAGACACTGGAAAGGGTTCAG
The DNA here is from genome assembly GCA_033816785.1 of Picus viridis. NCBI lineage: Eukaryota > Metazoa > Chordata > Aves > Piciformes > Picidae > Picus > Picus viridis. The sequence continues at coordinate 48,471,632 of CM066585.1, forward strand.
ATTGCCCAGGGAGGCTGTGGCTGCCTCCCTCACCATCCTTGGAGGTGTTCAAGGTCAGGCTGGCCAAGGTCTTGAGCAACCTGGGCTAGCTGAGGGTGCCCCTGCCCATGGCTCAGGGGTTGAAATTGGATGGTCTTCAAGGTCCCTTCCAACCCAAACCATTCTATGATTCTACGATACAATGACACCACAGAGGTGAACAGATTGGTCTCCAGCTCAAGGAGAGGACAATAACTGGGATGAAGAAGATGTGCCCTCACCTCCAATCTGCCCATCTGGGCCTTTAAAGGCAGCCAGTGGGGCCTCAGAAGTGAGGTGTTGCTTGGGGAGCTGCAAGCATCACACAGCAGCAGGACGCACCAAGGGCTCCGTTTTCAGTGCAGTGGATGGAAACAGCAGCTGAAAGCTCCAGGTGGGCACCACCAAGCGCCAGAGGCCGCTGCCGTTAAAGCAGGGCGGCCGTCGCTGGCCACAGCAGCTGTGCTCTCCAGGGGCTCACACCAGGGAGTGACTCACCTCTATAACAGCCACACCTGTGCAGGCCCCCAGGATGATACCCAGGTTGTCCTTCAACCAGATCTCCACACCATCTGTGCATCCCTGGGCAGAAAACATGGAGGGTCACAAGGGACAGAAGCACAGACCTGAGAATCCACAAGCCACACCCCGCGGGGATCACCCCCGGGCCAAGCCGCTCCAAGTTTCACAGAGGCCTCAGCAGGAGAGGGGAGGACGAGCCCTGCCCTGCCCTGCCTCAGTTTCCACTGCAAGGCTGATGTGAAGAAGCCCTCTATGTACATTCCCAGAGGGCAAAGCCTTTGACACTGGGTCCCAAGGCATCCCCCTGAAGAAAGTGGCTGCTCACAGCTTGGGTGGGTGGGCAATTCGCTGCCTGGCTGGCACCAAGTGGTGGTGAGGAAAGGAGTGAAACCCAGCTGGGGACCAGTCCCCAGTGGTGCTCCCCAGGGCTCAGTGCTGAGGCCACTTCCCTTTAATGTCTTTATCAACCACAGTCTCACAGTATCACCAAGGTTGGAAGAGATCTCAAAGGTCATCGAGTCCAACCTGGCACCACAGACCTCATGACTAGACCATGGCACCAAGTGCCACATCCAGTCCCCTCTTGAACGCCTCCAGGGATGGTGACTCCACCACCTCCCTGGGCAGCACATCCCAAGGGCCAATCTCTCTTTCTATGAAGAACTTCTTCCTAATGTCCAGCCTAAACCTCCCCTGGCACAGCTTGAGACTGTGTCCTCTTGTTCTGGTGCTGGTGGCCTGGGAGAAGAGACCAACCCCCTCCTGGCTACAACCTCCCTTCAGGTAGCTGTAGAGAGCAATGAGGTCACCCCTGAGCCTCCTCTTCTCCAGGCTAAGCAACCCCAGCTCCCTCAGCCTCTCCTCACAGGGCTGTGCTCAAGGCCTCTCCCCAGCCTTGTTGCCCTTCTCTGGACACCTTCAAGTCTCTCAATGTCCTTCCTAAACTGAGGGGCCCAGAACTGGACACAGGACTCAAGGTGTGGCCTAACCAATGCAGAGTCCAGGGGCACAATGACCTCCCTGCTCCTGCTGGCCACACTCTTCCTGATGCAGGCCAGGATGCCCTTGGCCTTCTTGGCCCCCTGGGCACACTGCAGGCTCATGTTCAGGCAGCTGTCAATCAGCACCCCCAGGTCCCTCTCTGGTTGGCAGCTCTCAGCCACTCTGAGCCCAGCCTGTAGCTCTGCCTGGGGTTGCTGTGGCCAAAGTGCAGCCCCTGGCACTTGGACTTGTTGAATGCCATCCTGTTGGCCTCTGCCCATCTGTCCAGTGGGTCGAGGTCCCTCTGCAGAGCCCTTCTGCCCTCTAACTGACCAACATCTGCTCCCAACTTGGTGTCATCTGCAAATGTGCTGATGACTGTCTCAATCCCCTCCTCCAGATCATCAATGAAGATATTAAAGAGGATGGGGCCCAGCACTGATCCCTGGGGGACACCACTGCTGACTGGCCTCCAGTCGCCAGTAATGATCTGGATGAGAGGACTGAAGCTCCCTCGGTCGGTTTGCAGGTGACACCAAGCTGGGTGGCACTGTTGACCTGCTGGAGGGTAGGGAGGATCTACAGACAGGCTGGATCCTTGGGCTGAGGCCAGTGGGATGAGGTTCAACAAGACCAAGTGCCAGGTCCTGCACTTGGGTCACAACAGCCCCATGAGTGCCCCAGGCAGGGTGGCTGGAAACTGCCCAGCAGAGAAGCACCTGGGGTTGTTGGTCAACAGCTGGCTGAAGATGAGCCAGGGTGTGCCCAGGTGGCCAAGAAGGCCAGCAGCAGCCTGGCCTGGATCAGCAATGGCGTGGCCAGCAGGACCAGGGCAGGGATTGTCCTCCTGTACTCAGCACTGGTGAGGCCACAACTTAAATACTGGGTTCAGGTTTGGGCCCCTCACTCCAAGAAGGACACTGAGGGGCTGGAGCAGGTCCAGAGAAGGGCAATGGAGATGGTGAAAGGTCTGGAGCACAGGGCTGGTGAGGAGCAGCTGAGGGCACTGGGGGTGTTTAGTGTGGAGAAAAACTGGCTGAGGGGAGGCCTCATTGCTCTCTACAGCTCCCTGAAAGGAGGCTGCAGTGAGGTGGGGCTTGGGCTCTTCTCCAAAGCAACAAGACAGGAGGAGATGGCCAGGAGCTGTACCAGGGGATGTTTAGGTTGGACACAAGGAACAGTTCCTTGAACTGAAAGGGTTAAGGCTTGGAGAAGGCTGCCCAGGGCAGTGCTGGAGTGCCCACCCCTGAGATGCTTCGCAGCTGTGTAGATGTGGTGTGAGGGCCATGGTTGGGTGGGGAGCTTGGTGAGCTGGGCTCAGTGATCTGAAAAAGGTCTTTCCCAGGCTGTATGGCATCAGCAGAGGCTCCCTGGGGCCCAGGTGCAGGCACTCACCTGCTCGTGGACAGGCCAGTCGGCAGAGGTCACGTTGCCACTGACTGTCCCAGGCATGAAGCAGAAGCCCTTGTTCTCCTCAGCGTCCTTGGAGTGGTTGGAGCAGGTGCAGGGATACTTGGACAGACTCTGGTTGAGGAGAATCTCATTCCTCTCCCAGTCCTGTGCTCCATTCCAGCCACAGCAGGAGATCTAACGAAAGCAAGAGAGAGGTGGTCATGGGCTCAGGCTCTACCCTGCTGCTGTGCAGGAAGTGGAGGTGGGAGCTCACAGGAGCAATCCACCCAGCTCCACCACTCAGGCCATGCAGTTTGCTCTACAGCAGGACAACCCCCAGGGATACCCCCCAGGGACACCCCCCAGTGACACCCCAGCTATCAGCAGGTGCTCACTGACAGGGGCAGAATGACTGCAATCAACACAAGAGTCAAAGGGCCACTTCTAGCAGGCAGTCATCCATCAAGTCACAGGATCACAGTGCATGAGAGGCTGGAAGGGACCTCCAGAGATCATCCAGCCCAAGCCCCCTGCCAGAGCAGGAGCACCCAGGGCAGCTCACACAGGAAGGCATCCAGGTGGGGTTGGAAAGGCTCCAGAGCAGGAGACTCCACAACCTCTCTGGGCAGCCTGCTCCAGGGCTCTGGCACCCTCACTGCAAAGAAGTTTCTCCTCATGTTGAGCTGAAACCTTCTCTGGTCAAGTTTGTCTCCACTGCTCCTTGGCTTATTGCTGTGCACCACCCAAAGGAGCTTGGCCCCCTCCACTTGGCCCCCACCCTCAGCTATTGATAGACATTGATCAGATCCCTCTCAGCCTTCTCTTCTCCAGACTAAACAGCCCCAGGGCTCTCAGTCTCTCTTCACAGGGGAGATGCTCAAGTCCCCTAAGCATCCTCCTGGCTCTCCCTTGGGCTCTCTCCAGCAGGTCTCTGTCTCTCTGGAACTGGGGAGCCCAGCACTGGACACAGGATTGCAGCAGCTGTGGTCTCAGCAGGGCAGAGCAGAGGGGGAGCAGAACCTCCCCAGCCCTGCTGGCCACACTTGTCTTGCTGCCCCCCAGGCTCCCCTTGGCTCTCTTGGCCCCCAGGGCACATTGCTGTCCCAGGCAGAGCTTGCTGCCCCCCAGCACTCCAAGGTCTTTCTCCATGGAGCTGCTCTCCAGCAGGGCAGTCCCCAGCCTGCCCTGGTGCCTGCTGTTATTCCTCCCCAGGTGCAGGACCCTGCACTTGGCCTCATGGAACCCCATGAGGTTTGCCTGCCCCCAGCTCTCAGCCTGTGCAGCTCTGGTTGGAGGGCAGCACAGCCTGGCAGGGGTCAGCCTCCCCTCCCCTGTGTTGCCATGTCCAGGTAAAGGCCTCTCAACAGCATCCTGAGCTCCTCTCCCACTCCTGACACCACTTCCATTAGACTGAAACGCTACAAACCTCTTTTCTTCTTGGAGCTGCACCCACGGGCTGTGACCAGGCCCGAGGCAGGAGCTCCTCATGTTCTGGTTCCCAAGGGCAAGGCAGCACCAGGTCTCCACTGCGGCCCCCGGGGACACTGGGAGCCACCACACGATGGCGTCCAGAGGCCACCGAGCCTCAGCGAGCTGCCACGCAGCTGGCTGCGGAGGGCAGGAGCAAAACCTGCCAGCCCCAGGAACAGTCCTACACTGCCACGGGAGACAGCTGCAGCTGCTGGAGGGGAAAGTCCAGCAACGGCTGAGAGCTTCTGGAGGGGCTGGAAGGTGTCCAGAGAAGGGCCACGAGGAGGAGCAGAGGGCTGGAGCTGCTCTGCTCTGGAGACAGCCTGAGAGAGTTGGGGTTGTGCAGGCTGGAGAGGAGAAGGCTCCCAGGAGACCTCCTTGTGGCCTTCCAGGATCTGCAGGGGGCTCCAAGAAAGCTGGGGAGGGACTTTTGAGGGTGTCAGGGAGGGATAGGACTGGGGGGGATGGAGCAAAACTAAAAGTGGGGAGATGCAGATTGGATGTGAGGAAGAAGTTGTTGCCCATGAGGGTGGTGAGAGCCTGGCACAGGCTGCCCAGGGAGGTGGTGGAAGCCTCCTGGCTGGAGGTGTTTGCAGCCAGGCTGGAGGTGGCTGTGAGCAACCTGCTGTGGTGGGAGGTGTCCCTGCCCATGGCAGGGGGTTGGGACTGGCTGAGCCTTGAGCTCCCTTCCAACCACAGTATCACAGTGTCACAGTGTCACCAAAGTTGGAAGAGACCTCAAAGATCATCAAGTCCAACCTGGCACCACAGACCCCATAGCTAGACCATGGCACCAAGGGCCACATCCAATCCCCTCTTGAACCCCTCCAGGGATGGTGACTCCACCACCTCCCTGGGCAGCACATCCCAATGGCAAATCACTCTCTCTGGGAAGAACTTTCTCCTCACCTCCAGCCTAAACCTCCCCTGGCACAGCTTGAGACTGTGTCCTCTTGTTCTGCTGCTGGCTGCCTGGGAGAAGAGACCAACCCCCACCTGGCTACAACCTCCCTTCAGGTAGTTGTAGAGAGCAATGAGGTCTCCCCTGAGCCTCCTCTTCTGCAGGCTAAGCAACCCCAGCTCCCTCAGCCTCTCCTCACAGGGCTGTGCTCAAGGCCTCTCCCCAGCCTTGTTGCCCTTCTCTGGACACCTTCAAGTCTCTCAATGTCCTTCCTAAACTGAGGGGCCCATAAGTTCTGTGGACCCTGACAGCTCTGTGATTGTGTGCTCCTCTCCTGAGCATGGGTGCCTGTGTTCACACAGGGGTATGCCAACAATGAAGGCATCAAACTTCCAGGGGAGTTCCAGGGGAAATCCTTCCTCTGCTTGACAGGAACTGGAATTCCCCAGCCCAACCTCACAGCCATGAGAGGGGAGCTGCAAAGAGCTTGAGCACCCACGCTGGGGTGAGCACCTGCTGTCCAAGCAAGCCTTGAAGACCCAGCTCCTGGAAGGAACTGCCCCTGCCTCACAGAACTTTGGACTTCAACTCCAAGACAGGGTCTGGTCAACAGCCTTTAAATGTTAAGTTTGGCACAGGGAGAGGAGTTGGACACTGAACACTTGACTTGCACTGGACTTCTCCACCTAACACTTGGCTTCACCTCTACAAAACCTCTTTCTTCCCTTCCTACATAAAGAAAGGGCTCAAGCAGGATCCTTTCTCCACAGCAGGTTCAGGCTTCCCTTGGCTCCATTAGCAAAGAGATGCAACTCCAGTGAGAGATCATCCCAAGGGGGTCCTGGGCTGCATGCAGAGGAGTGTGGCCAGCAGAGCCAGGGAGGTTCTCCTCCCCCTCTGCTCTGCCCTGGGGAGACCTCACCTGGAATATTGCATCCAGCTCTGGGCTCCCCAGCACAGGAGGGACAGGGATCTGCTGGAGAGAGTCCAAGGGATGCTCCAAGGATGCTGAAGGGACTGCAGCACTGCCTGGGGAGGAGAGGCTGAGAGCCCTGGGGCTGTTCAGTCTGGAGAGGAGAAGGCTGAGAGGGATCTGATCAATATCTATCAATAGCTGAGGGCTGGGGGTCAGGAGGGAGGGGACAGGGACAGGCTCTGCTCAGCTGCACCCTGGTACAGGACAAGGGGCAATGGATATAAACTGCAGCCCAGGAGGTTCCAGCTCAACATGAGGAGGAACTTCTTCCCTGTGAGGCTCCCAGAGGCCTGGAGCAGGCTGCCCAGAGAGGTTGTGGAGTCTCCTCCTCTGGAGCCTTCCCAGCCCTGTCTGGAGGTGTTCTGTGTGACCTGTGCTGGATTCTCTGCTCCTGCTCTGGCAGGGGGTTGGAGTGGAAGACCTCCAGAGGTCCCTTCCAACCCCTCACATCCTGTGATCATCAATCATTCTCCCTCCAAGGAGGAGAACTCCTGCAGGTCAGTGTTTGGAGGACCAGAAGAAGAAGGCTCTCCCTTGTGCTTGCAGCACACCAGTCCTGTGCTGGGCATGTAGTTAACCACAACGGCCAGCTCTCCAGCTTGTGGTTTGGCAGACAACAGCCAGCAGGAGGCCAGCAGGAGGCCAGCAGGAGGCCAGCATGCCTCAGCAGCGACCTCCTTGCTCAAGTGCTGCCCCTGATGCTACAAAGAGCAACCATGAGCAGCTGGATGCTCCCAACCACCCTCACACTCACAGAAGAGCCACCACAAGAAGCAAGCAACCTGCACCAAGGAGTAAGGCAGGCAGTGTCACTCACCCTGCCTGGCAGTAAGCTACACACTTCTCTGCAGGCCCTGCAGACACAGAGGAGTGTTGGGGGCCATCTGATAGGCTAGGGCAGCAGCAGGGAGGTGCTGGTTGATGAGAAGCTCACCATGACCTGGCAGTGACCAGCAGGCAGCTGTGTGCTGGGATGCACCCAGGGGAGTGTGGCTAGCAGGGCAGGAGAGGGGATTCTGCCCCTAGACTCTGCTCTGCTGAGAATCCACCTCCCATCCTGCCTCCAGTTCTGGTGTCCCCAGCATAAGGACACTGAGCTGTTGGAGAGAGTCCAGAGGAGGAAACAAAGATGAGCCAAGGGCTGGAGCAGCTCTGCTGTGAGCACAGGCTGAGGGAGCTGGGGGTGTGCAGCCTGCAGAGGAGAAGGCTCCAGGGGGACCTTAGAGCTGCCTTCCAATAGCTGAAGGGATCCTGCAGGAAGGCTGCAGAAGGACTTTCCATGAGGGTGTCGAGAGCCAGGACAAGGGGGAATGGTTTGAAGCTGAGGCAGAGCAGGGTTAGCCTGGAGCTGAGGAGGGTGGTGTGACTCTGGAACAGGCTGCCCAGAGTGGTTGTGGATGTCTTCTCCCTGGAGGTGTTGAAGGTCAGACTGGATGAGGCTCAACCAAACCTGTTGAGAGGCATCACTGCCAGGTTGGAGCAGATGAGCCCTGAGGTCCCTTCCAAGCCATCCCCTGATACTAGCCAGTGCCAACAGCCACTGTGGGCAGGGCTGGCTCATGGCTTTGCCTAGCCAGAGCAAACAAGACACTTCTCTAGCCTGCAGACACCAAACTTGACTCTGCACATCCAGCAGACCAAATTGCATCCTGCAGCAACTCCTTTCTCTGCCCTCAGCCCAGTTCCAAAGGGCACAGCCTGGGCTGGCAAGTACCAAGCTGACACTGGGTAGGTTTAGACTGAACATCAGAAAACCTTTTTCAGGGCAAGACTGGTCAGGGGGTGAAATGTACTGCCCAGGGAGGTGGTGGAGTCCCCAACCCTGGCTGTGTTTAAAGGTGGTTTGGATGTGGTGCTTGGGGATGTGGTGTAGGGGTGACCCTTGTCAGGTCTGGGTTGGACTTGGTGATCCTGAGGGTCATAGAATCAATAAGGTTGGAAAAGACCTCAAAGATCATCAAGTCCAACCTCTCACCCAGCACCATCTGATCAACTCAACCATGGCACCAAGTGCCTCATCCAAGCCTTTTCTGAACACCTCCAGGGATGGGGACTCAACCAACTCCCTGGGCAGCACATCCCAAGGGCCAATTTCTCTTGCTGGGAAGAACTTTCTCCTCACCTCCAGCCTAAACCTCCCCTGGCACAGCTTGAGACTGTGTCCTCTTGTTCTGCTGCTGGCTGCCTGGGAGAAGAGACCAACCCCCACCTGGCTACAACCTCCCTTCAGGGAGTTGGAGAGAGCAAGAAGGTCTCCCTGAGCCTCCTCTTCTGCAGGCTAAGCAACCCCAGCTCCCTCAGCCTCTCCTCCCAGGGCTGTGCTCCAGACCCCTCCCCAGCTTTCTTGCCCTTCTCTGGACATCTTCCAGCAAGTCAACATCCTTCCTGAACTGAGGAGCCCAGAACTGGACACAGGACTCAAGGTGTGGCCTAACCAGTGCTGAGTCCAGGGCACAATCACTTCCCTGCTCCTGCTGGCCACACTGTTCCTGATGCAGGCCAGGATGCCATTGGCCTTCTTGGCCCCCTGGGCACACTGCAGGCTCATGTTCAGCTGCTGTCACCCAGTAGCCCCAGGTCCCTCTCTGCCTGGCTGCTCTCATCCACTCTGCCCCCAGGCTGTAGTGCTGCCTGGGGTCCTTTCCCAGCTGACTGTTTCAGTGGCTGTGTGCTCCCCCATGGCACTCACCTGTTTCTGCACATAGTCCCACACCTCCTGCAAGTCCTTCTTCTGCCCCTCGGCCTTGGGGTCGTAATCCTCAATGAGGTCCTGCACAATGCTTGCCAGCTCGTCCTTCAGCTGCCAGGAAACAAGGCAGCACAGTCAGCTCACCTGCCTCCTTTGGGCTCTTTGCAGAGAGGGTGGGGAGGCCCTGGAATGAGTTGCCTCAGGAGGCTGTGGGTGCCCCTGCCCAGGAGGTGTTCAGGGCCAGGCTGGGTGAGGCCTTGAGCAGCCTGGGCTGGTGGGAGTGGCCCTGCCCGTGGTGGGGATTCGGAACTGGATGATCTTTCCAGAGGGACCTGGACAGGCTGGAGAGGTGGGCACAAGCCAACCTCAGGAGCTTCAACAAGACCAAGGGCAGGGCCCTGCAGCTGGGTGGAGGCAACCCCAGGCACAAATGCAGGCTGGGCAGGGACTGGCTGGAGAGCAGCCCTGAGGAGAGAGACTTGGGGGTGCTGGGGGAGGAGAAGCTCAACAGGAGCTCTCAGTGTGCACTTGCAGCCCGCAAAGCCAATCAGAGCCTGGGCTGCAGCAGGAGAAGTGTGGCCAGCAGGGCCAGGGAGGGGATTCTCCCCTCTGCTCAGCCCTGCTGAGACCCCACCTGCAGTACTGCCTCCAGTTCTGGAGCCCCTATTCCAAGAGGGATCTGGAGGTGCTGGAAGGTGTCCAGAGAAGGGCCACGAGGAGGAGCAGAGGGCTGGAGCACCTCTGCTGTGAGGACAGACTGAAGGAGTTGGGGCTGTTCAGGCTGGAGAAGAGAAGGCTCCCAGGTGACCTCATTGTGGCCTTCCAGGATCTGAAGGGGGCTCCAGGAAGGCTGGGGAGGGACTGCTCAGGCTCTCAGGGAGTGATAGGACTAGGGGGAAGGGACTGAAGCTGGAGGTGGGGAGATTGAGGCTGGAGGTGAGGAGGAAGTTCTTCCCCATGAGAGTGGTGAAGCCCTGGGATGGGTTGTGCAGGGAGGTGGTTGAGGCCCCGTCCCTGGAGGTGTTTAAGCCCAGGCTGGACGAGGCTGTGGCCAGGCTGATGTAGTGTGGGGTGTCCCTGCCCATGGCAGGGGTTGGAACTGGATGATCCTGGTGGTCCCTTCCAACCCTGACTGATACTGTGATACTATGATTCTATGATCTTGAAGGTCCCTTCCAACCCAAACCACTCTGTGATTTTCTTTGGGGCTGAGGCATTCAGCTTTGGTCATTCAGTGCAAGCTAATTTCAGGTGATATCAACAGCCCCAGCCGTGCAGGAAGGCAAGACAGCAGCTCTGCTCTACAGAGCCACAGCCAGGGCACCAGTCTGTCCCAGGAACAGGGCATGGCTACACGCCTGCTGAGGAAGAAGGGAACAGAGCTGAGCACAGCCTCCTGGCAAGACACAGGCTGGACCTCTGCTGCCTGCCCCAGAGGGCACAGACGCGTGAGCTGCAGCACAAGGCTGTCTCAAGGACTCACAAACACTTCCAGCCTTGCACTGCAACTGAGGCTGCGGCGGGACCTCGGCTGCGGCGGGACCTCGGCTGCAGGGGGACCTCGGCTGCTGCGGGACCTCGGCTGCAGGGGGACCTCGGCTGCAGCGGGACCTCGGCTGCAGGGGGACCTCGGCTGCTGCGGGACCTCGGCTGCAGCGGGACCTCGGCTGCAGCGGGACCTCGGCTGCTGCGGGGACCTCGGCTGCAGCAGGACCTCGGCTGCAGCGGGACCTCGGCTGCTGCGGGACCTCGGCTAACGCGGGACCTCGGCTGCAGCGGGACCTCGGCTGCTGCGGGACCTCGGCTGCAGCGGGACCTCGGCTGCAGCGGGACCTTGGCTGCAGCGGGACCTCGGCTGCTGCGGGACCTCGGCTGCAGCGGGACCTCGGCTGCAGCGGGACCTCGGCTGCTGCGGGACCTCGGCTGCAGCGGGACCTCGGCTGCAGCGGGACCTCGGCTAACGCGGGACCTCGGCTGCAGCGGGACCTCGGCTGCAGCGGGACCTCGGCTGCAGCGGGACCTCGGCTAACGCGGGACCTCGGCTGCAGCGGGACCTCGGCTAACGCGGGACCTCGGCTGCTGCGGGACCTCGGCTGCAGCGGGACCTCGGCTGCAGCGGGACCTCGGCTGCAGCGGGACCTCGGCTGCCCCGCGGGACCTCGGCTAACGCGGGACCTCGGCTAACGCGGGACCTCGGCTGCTGCGCGGGACCTCGGCTGCAGCGGGACCTCGGCTGCAGCGGGACCTCGGCTAACGCGGGACCTCGGCTAACGCGGGACCTCGGCTGCTGCGGGACCTCGGCTGCTGCGGGACCTCGGCTGCAGCGGGACCTCGGCTAACGCGGGACCTCGGCTGCAGCGGGACCTCGGCTGCAGCGGGACCTCGGCTGCTGCGGGACCTCGGCTGCTGCGGGACCTCGGCTGCAGCGGGACCTCGGCTGCTGCGGACCTCGGCTGCAGCGGGACCTCGGCTGCAGGCGGGGACCTCGGCTGCACGCGGGACCTCGGCGGGGGACCTCGGCTGCAGCGGGACCTCGGCTGCTGCGGGACCTCGGCTGCAGCGGGACCTCGGCTGCAGCGGGACCTCGGCTGCAGCGGGACCTCGGCTGCAGCGGGACCTCGGCTGCTGCGGGACCTCGGCTGCAGCGGGACCTCGGCTGCAGCGGGACCTCGGCTCGGCTGCGGGACCTCGGCTGCAGCGGGACCTCGGCTGCAGCGGGACCTCGGCTGCAGCGGGACCTCGGCTGCACGCGGGACCTCGGCTGCAGCGGGACCTCGGCTGCAGCGGGACCTCGGCTGCGCGGGACCTCGGCTGCGGGACCTCGGCTAACACGGGACCTCGGCTAACACGGGACCTCGGCTGCAGCGGGACCTCGGCTGCAGCGGGACCTCGGCTGCAGCGGGACCTCGGCTAACGCGGGACCTCGGCTGCAGCGGGACCTCGGCTGCAGCGGGACCTCGGCTGCAGCGGGACCTCGGCTGGGACCTCGGCTCGGACCTGCGGGACCTCGGCTGCAGGACGGGACCTCGGCTGCAGCGGGACCTCGGCTGCAGCGGGACCTCGGCTGCCTCGGCTGCAGCGGGACCTCGGCTGCAGCGGGACCTCGGCTGCAGCGGGACCTCGGCTAACGCGGGACCTCGGCTAACGCGGGACCTCGGCTGCTGCGGGACCTCGGCTGCTGCGGGACCTCGGCTGCAGCGGGACCTCGGCTGCAGCGGGACCTCGGCTGCAGCGGGACCTCGGCTGGCGGGACCTCGGCTGCAGCGGGACCTCGGCTGCAGCGGGACCTCGGGGACCTCGGCTAGCGGGACCTCGGCTGCTGCGGGACCTCGGCTGGCTGCAGCGGGACCTCGGCTGCTGCGGGACCTCGGCTGCAACGCGGGACCTCGGCTGCAGCGGGACCTCGGCTGCTGCGGGACCTCGGCTGCAGCGGGACCTCGGCTGCAGCGGGACCTCGGCTGCAGCGGGACCTCGGCTGCAGCGGGACCTCGGCTAACGCGGGACCTCGCGGGACCTCGGCTGCTGCGGGACCTCGGCTGCTGCGGGACCTCGGCTGCAGCGGGACCTCGGCTAACGCTGGGACCTCGGCTGCAGCGGGACCTCGGCTGCAGCGGGACCTCGGCTGCTGCGGGACCTCGGCTGCAGCGGGACCTCGGCTAACGCGGGACCTCGGCTGCAGCAGGACCTCGGCTGCAGCGGGACCTCGGCTGCAGCGGGACCTCGGCTAACGCGGGACCTCGGCTAACGCGGGACCTCGGCTGCTGCGGGACCTCGGCTGCAGCGGGACCTCGGCTGCAGCGGGACCTCGGCTGCTGCGGGACCTCGGCTGCACGCGGGACCTCGGCTGCAGCGGGACCTCGGCTAACGCGGGACCTCGGCTAACGCGGGACCTCGGCTGCTGCGGGACCTCGGCTGCAGCGGGACCTCGGCTGCAGCGGGACCTCGGCTGCTGCGGGACCTCGGCTAACGCGGGACCTCGGCTAACGCGGGACCTCGGCTGCAGCGGGACCTCGGCTGCAGCGGGACCTCGGCTGCAGCGGGACCTCGGCTAACGCGGGACCTCGGCTAACACGGGACCTCGGCTGCAGCGGGACCTCGGCTGCTGCGGGACCTCGGCTGCTGCGGGACCTCGGCTGCAGCGGGACCTCGGCTGCAGCGGGACCTCGGCTAACGCGGGACCTCGGCTGCAGCGGGACCTCGGCTAACGCGGGACCTCGGCTGCTGCGGGACCTCGGCTGCAGCGGGACCTCGGGCTGCTGCGGGACCTCGGCTGCAGCGGGACCTCGGCTAACGCGGGACCTCGGCGGGACCTCGGCTGCAGCGGGACTCGCAGCGGGGACCTCGGCTAACACGGGACCTCGGCTAACGCGGGACCTCGGCTGCTGCGGGACCTCGGCTGCAGCGGGACCTCGGCTGCTGCGGGACCTCGGCTGCAGCGGGACCTCGGCTCAGCGGGACCTCGGCTGCAGCGGGACCTCGGCTGCAGCGGGACCTCGGCTAACACGGGACCTCGGCTAACGCGGGACCTCGGCTAACACGGGACCTCGGCTGCAGCGGGACCTCGGCTGCAGCGGGACCTCGGCTGCTGCGGGACCTCGGCTGCAGCGGGACCTCGGCTGCAGCGGGACCTCGGCTGCAGCGGGACCTCGGCTGCTGCGGGACCTCGGCTGCTGCGGGACCTCGGCTGCAGCGGGACCTCGGCTGCTGCGGGACCTCGGCTGCAGCGGGACCTCGGCTAACGCGGGACCTCGGCTAGCGGGACCTCGGCTGCTGCGGGACCTCGGCTGCAGCGGGACCTCGGGACTGCAGCGGGACCTCGGCTGCAGCGGGACCTCGGCTGCAGCGGGACCTCGGCTAACGCGGGACCTCGGCTAACGCGGGACCTCGGCTAACGGGGACCTCGGCTGCTGCGGGACCTCGGCTAACGCGGGACCTCGGCTGCAGCGGGACCTCGGCTGCACGCTCGGCTGCAGCGGGACCTCGGCTGCAGCGGGACCTCGGCTGCAGCGGGACCTCGGCTGCAGCGGGACCTCGGCTGCTGCGGGACCTCGGCTGGCTGCGGGACCTCGGCTGCAGCGGGACCTCGGCTAACGCGGGACCTCGGCTGCAGCGGGACCTCGGCTAACGCGGGACCTCGGCTGCAGCGGGACCTCGGCTGCGCAGGACCTCGGCTGCTGCGGGACCTCGGCTGCTGCGGGACCTCGGCTGCAGCGGGACCTCGGCTGCGCGGGACCTCGGCTGCAGCGGGACCTCGGCTAACGCGGGACCTCGGCTGCTGCGGGACCTCGGCTGCAGCGGGACCTCGGCTGCAGCGGGACCTCGGCTGCTGCGGGACCTCGGCTGCAGCGGGACCTCGGCTGCTGCGGGACCTCGGCTGCAGCGGGACCTCGGCTGCGGGACCTCGCGGGACCTCGGCTGCTGCGGGACCTCGGCTGCTGCGGGACCTCGGCTGCTGCGGGACCTCGGCTGCAGCGGGACCTCGGCTGCAGCGGGACCTCGGCTGCAGCGGGACCTCGGCTGCAGCGGGACCTCGGCTAACGCGGGACCTCGGCTGCTGCGGGACCTCGGCTGCAGCGGGACCTCGGCTGCTGCGGGACCTCGGCTGCAGCGGGACCTCGGCTGCAGCGGGACCTCGGCTGCTGCGGGACCTCGGCTGCAGCGGGACCTCGGCTGCAGCGGGACCTCGGCTGCAGCGGGACCTCGGCTGCTGCGGGACCTCGGCTGCAGCGGGACCTCGGCTGCAGCGGGACCTCGGGGACTGCAGCGGGACCTCGGCTGCAGCAGGACCTCGGCTAACGCGGGACCTCGGCTGCTGCGGGACCTCGGCTGCAGCGGGACCTCGGCTGCAGCGGGACCTCGGCTGCTGCAGGACCTCGGCTGCAGCGGGACCTTGGCTGCAGCGGGACCTCGGCTGCTGCGGGACCTCGGCTGCGCGGGACCTCGGCTGCAGCGGGACCTCGGCTGCTGCGGGACCTCGGCTGCAGCGGGACCTCGGCTGCAACGGGACCTCGGCTGCCTCGGACCTCGCTAACGCGGGACCTCGGCTAACGCGGGACCTCGGCTGCAGCGGGACCTCGGCTGCTGCGGGACCTCGGCTGCTGCGGGACCTCGGCTGCAGCGGGACCTCGGCTGCAGCGGGACCTCGGCTGCAGCGGGACCTCGGCTGCAGCGGGACCTCGGCTACCTCGGCGGGACCTCGGCTGCAGCGGGACCTCGGCTGCAGCGGGACCTCGGCTGCTGCGGGACCTCGGCTGCAGCGGGACCTCGGCTGCTGCGGGACCTCGGCTGCAGCGGGACCTCGGCTGCAGCGGGACCTCGGCTAACGCGGGACCTCGGCTAACGCGGGACCTCGGCTGCAGCGGGACCTCGGCTGCTGCGGGACCTCGGCTGCTGCGGGACCTCGGCTGCAGCGGGACCTCGGCTAACGCGGGACCTCGGCTGCTGCGGGACCTCGGCTGCAGCGGGACCTCGGCTGCTGCGGGACCTCGGCTAACGGGGACCTCGGCTGCTGCGGGACCTCGGCTGCAGCGGGACCTCGGCTGCAGCGGGACCTCGGCTGCAGCGGGACCTCGGCTAACGCGGGACCTCGGCTAACGCGGGACCTCGGCTAACGCGGGACCTCGGCTAACGCGGGACCTCGGCTGCAGCGGGACCTCGGCTAACGCGGGACCTCGGCTGCAGCGGGACCTCGGCTGCTGCGGGACCTCGGCTGCTGCGGGACCTCGGCTGCAGCGGGACCTCGGCTGCTGCGGGACCTCGGCTGCTGCGGGACCTCGGCTGCTGCGGGACCTCGGCTGCTGCGGGACCTCGGCTGCTGCTGCAGCTCATCTCCACACTTAGGGAGGAGTCACTCTGCTCCTGTACCCAGCTGGGTTTGCTGACATACAGCTGGGGAAAAGCTTCCATTTCTCACTCATCCTCCTCCCCCCAAACTCTTACAGCTGCTGCTCACGAGCTGCAACACCTCCTGTCTTCATCTAGCCAACCTCCTGATCAGCAGTCTGCCCAGGAGGCCCTTCAGCCCCAGTCCTTAGGGCTCGCTCCCTCACCTCCTTCCTTCCACCCTTCTCTCCTGCAGCCCTCCTCAGCCAGGAGAAGACATGAGGACAGCTGTGCTTGCTCAGGACAGCCCCAGCTCACAAGGGCTTGGAGGAAGTGCCATGAGACTGCTTGAGGGATGGGAGAGAGCTTCACCAGCCTCAGCACTCGGATGCTCCCAGCCCACATCTGTGGTGGAAGCAATTTTCTCCTTTCCTTCTGCAAGCCCAGGGGCGGCCAGCTGTGCCGGCTGTGAGAGAGAAGCTTCTCCTCAGCAGCAGCAGCTTCTTCAAAGGAAAACTGCAGCTCAGCCCCCAGGGATCAGCAATGTCAGGCCAGACAGATGGGAGCTCCATGATCTTTCTTCTCACTCTCCAGCTCTTCCCCTTTTAATTACTCTACTTCCCCGTTTCCTTCCCTGTGAATCAAGGCAACCTGACCTGGTTCTCACTAATGAGATTGGCCTTGGCTGCTGCCATAAGCCTTATCAGTTACTGAGCCCCTGAGCTCCCACCCTCTCCCTCCCACATGCTGCTGCTCCACAGGCAGAGGGAGGCAGAGAGAGATCTGGCTTGGTGTCCTACCTGGGGCCCAGCTGGCCCCTTGGCTGCTTGGCCAGATGAAGCCTGGTGTCACTTCTGCAAAAACCCAGCAGTGACGTTGCTCTCCACCCCAGGACCCCACCACAAGGACAGGCAGAGCCTGAACCAGATGTCCCTTGTGGCCAGCAGGTCCAGGGAGGGGATTCTGCAGGCCTTTGCAAACAGTCTCTCTGCAGCCTTCTTGTAGCCTCCTTCAGGTCCTGGCAGGCTGCTCTTAGGTATCCCCACAGCCTCCTCTTCTCCAGGCTAAACATAGTATCACAGTATTACCAAGGTTGGAAGAGACCTCGAAGATCATCGAGTCCAACCTGTCACCACAGACCCCATGACTAGACCATGGCACCAAGTGCCACATCCAGTCCCCTCTTGAACCCCTCCAGGGACGGCGACTCAACCACCTCCCTGGGCAGCACATCCCAATGGTGAATGACTCTCTCCGTGAAGAACTTTCTCCTCACCTCCAGCCTAAACTTCCCTGGTGCAGCTTGAGACTGTGTCCTCTTGTTCTGGTGCTGGTTGCTAGGGAGAAGAGGCCAACCCCTTCCTGGATACAACCACCTTTCAGGTAGTTGTGGAGAGCAATGAGGTCTCCCCTGAGCCTCCTCTTCTCCAGGCTAAACAACCCCTCATCCAGCCTGGGCTTAAACACCTCCAGGGACGGGGCCTCAACCACCTCCCTGCACAACCCATCCCAGGGCTTCACCACTCTCATGGGGAAGAACTTCCTCCTCACCTCCAGCCTCAATCTCCCCACCTCCAGCTTCAGTCCATTCCCCCTAGTCCTATCACTGCCTGAGAGCCTGAGAAGTCCCTCCCCAGCCTTCCTGGAGCCCCCTTCAGATCCTGGAAGGCCACAATGAGGTCACCTGGGAGCCTTCTCTTCTCCAGACTGAACAGCCCCAACTCCTTCAGTCTGTCCTCACAGCAGAGGTGCTCCAGCCCTCTGCTCCTCCTCCTGGCCCTTCTCTGGACACCTTCCAGCACCTCCAGATCCCTCTTGGAATAGGGGCTCCAGAACTGGAGGCAGTACTGCAGGTGGGGTCTCAGCAGGGCTGAGCAGAGGGGGAGAATCCCCTCCCTGGCCCTGCTGGCCACACTTCTCCTGCTGCAGCCCAGGCTCTGATTGGCTTTGCGGGCTGCAAGTGCACACTGAGAGCTCCTGTTGAGCTTCTCCTCCCCCAGCACCCCCAAGTCTCTCTCCTCAGGGCTGCTCTCCAGCCAGTCCCTGCCCAGCCTGCATTTGTGCCTGGGGTTGCCTCCACCCAGCTGCAGGACCCTGCCCTTGGTCTTGTTGAAGCTCCTGAGGTTGGCTTGTGCCCACCTCTCCAGCCTGTCCAGGTCCCTCTGGATGGATCCCTTCCCTCCAGCTGTCTGCTGCACCACACAGCTTGGTGTCATCAGCAACCTTGCTGAGGCTGCACTCGATGCCACTGCCCATGGCACCCACAGAGATGTTGAACAAGCCTGGTCCCCGGCCTGATCCCTGAGGGACTCTGCTTGTCCCTGGCCTCCCCTGGGACATGGACCCATGGACAGCCACTCTCTGGGTGCACCCATCAAGCCAGTTCTGTATCCATATAGTGGTCACCCATCAGACCCATGTGTCACCAGCCTGGGGACCAGGCAAACAGAGCTCCAGAAGCCTTGAGAAAGCAGCACAGCTGAGCTGGGCACCACAGCAGCAAAGTGCCCAGCTCGGCTTGGGGCTTACCACTTGTTTCTGGAAGTAGATGACCAGTCCAGCAGTAACTTGAGTTATGAGGATTATCATCAGGCAGCTGAAGTACTGGATAGAAACAAACAAACAACCCCCAGATGAGCACCTCTCAGCCTCTGCCAGCACAAGGCTTAGTAAACATTTCACATGCAGGAAGGCACAAGGCTGAGCCAACAGCTTGCTCTAGCAGCCAAGCTCTGCCCTCAGCCATGCTCTCCTCAGTGAAAGGCTTCACAATAAGCTTCTGCAGCAGAGCAGTGAACTCCCCCACCAGGAGGCCTTCCAAAGGGAGGTGGTTTACAAGCACCCTTGCCATGTGTCATCCCAACTGGGGCATCCTCTCCCCCCTCCAGCCCAATTCCCAGGCCTCTATCCATTGGACTCTGCCTGCTCCACACCTCCATGGCAGGAAAGGTTGATTTTACAAACCTGATTTGGGGGTTTGCTGCTCTTTTTTGTCACTCACATTTCATGAAGTGCTACTTCATCTGCTTCAGAATCTCAATTCAAGATTCACCAAGCAAACTGCTCCTAAAGCAATTTGAGTTTGGGTTGGAAGGGACCTTTCAAGGCCATCCAGTCCACCCCCCCTGCATTCAGCAGGGACATCCTCCACTAGAGCAGGTTGCTCAGAGCCCCAGACAACCTGGCCTGGAATGGTGCCAGGGATGGGGCTTCTACCACCTCTCTAAGCAACCTGGGCCAGGGTCTCACCACCCTCACTGGAAATTCCTCCCTTCTCTCCAGTCTGAATCTCCCTCCTTGAGTCCAAGCCACCAGCCCTTGTGCTGTCACATCAGGCCCTGCTCAGAAGTCTGTCCCCAACTTTCTGATCAGCCCTTCAAGCACTGAAAGGCCAGAGAGAGGTCTTCTGGAGCTTTCTCATCTCCAGGCTGAATCCAAAGGCATGAGATTGAACACATCCAAGTGCCAGGTGCTGCACATTGGCCACAGCAACCCCAGGCAGTGCTACAAGCTGGGGGCAGAGTGGCTGAGAGCAGCCAGGCAGAGAGGGACCTGGGGGTGCTGGTTGATGGGAGGCTGAACATGAGCCAGCAGTGTGCCCAGGGGGCCAAGAAGGCCAATGGCATCCTGGCCTGCATCAGGAACAGTGTGGCCAGCAGGAGCAGGGAGGTCATTGTGCCCTGTACACTGCACTGGTTAGGCCACACCTTGAGTCCTGTGTCCAGTTCTGGGCTCCTCAGTTCAGGAAGGATGTTGACTTGCTGGAAGGTGTCCAGAGAAGGGCAAGAAAGCTGGGGAGGGGTCTGGAGCACAGCCCTGTGAGGAGAGGCTGAGGGAGCTGGGGTTGCTTAGCCTGCAGAAGAGGAGGCTCAGGGAGACCTTCTTGCTCTCTGCAACTCCCTGAAGGGAGGTTGTAGCCAGGCAGAGGTTGGTCTCTTCTCCCAGGCAGCCAGCACCAGAACAAGAGGACACAGTCTCAGGCTGTGCCAGGGGAGGTTTAGGCTGGAGGTTAGGAAGAAGTTCTACACAGAGAGAGTGATTGCCCATTGGGATGTGCTGCCCAGGGAGGTGGTGGAGTCCCCATCCCTGGAGGTGTCCAGGAGGAGACTTGATGGGGTGCTTGGTGCCATGGGTGAGTTGATCAGGTGGTGTTGGATGATAGGTTGGACACAATGATCTTGAAGGTCTCTTCCAACCTGTTCTGTTCTATTCTATTCTATTCTATTCTATTCTATTCTATTCTATTCTATTCTATTCTATTCTATTCTATTCTATTCTATCCTATCCTATCCTATCCTATCCTATCCTATCCCATTCTAACAATCCCATCTCTGTCAGCCTGGCCTCACAGCAGAGAGGTTCCAGCCCTTGGATCACTGCTGTGGCCTCCTCTGGCCCCACTCCAGGTCCAGGTCCTTGTCTGTGCTGTGCTGAGGACTCCAGAGCTGGACATAGTACACCTGAGGTTACTTTTCAGGAGTGGCAGCTACCACCATGCCATCAAGAAACACTCCTCCTTCCAGAACACAGTGTGGCCACACTTGGTTGCCTATCCAGATGTGCTGTGGAGGAGGAGTCCAAGCAGCTGTCTGAGGTGTACCAAGCTTGTGTCACTTTGTCCATCCCAGACAGAAAACCTCCTACAGCTGAAGCTTTGGAGGAGGTCCTGCCAGAGGACATTCCCAGTTGAGCCTCTCTCAGCTCTTAGGCTTTTCACAGCAGCTGAAGTCTGCAGCACAGCAGGGCACTGACACTCTTCCTTTTCTCCCCCTGTGCCCTTAATGCTTGGCACTATGCTCACAGGGGTGGAAAGGACAGCTGGGATGCTGGGGGTCTTTCCTCTGCTGGTAGTCCTCAACCTACTGTTAGCAGAAAGCATTGGTGACATCACAGGGGTCCAAGCCCCTGCCAGAGCAGGAGCAGAGAATCCAGCACAGGTCACACAGGAACACATCCAGACAGGGCTGGGAAGGCTCCAGAGAAGGAGACTCCACAACCTCTCTGGGCAGCCTGCTCCAGGCCTCTGGGAGCCTCACAGGGAAGAAGTTCCTCCTCATGTTGAGCTGGAACCTCCTGTGCTGGAGTTTATATCCATTGCCCTTTGTCCTGTACCAGGGTGCAGCTGAGCAGAGGCTGTCCCTGTCCCCTCCCTCCTGACCCCCAGCCCTCAGCTATTGATAGATATTGATCAGATCCCTCTCAGCCTTCTCCTCTCCAGACTGAACAGCCCCAGGGCTCTCAGCCTCTCCTCCCCAGGCAGTGCTGCAGTCCCTTCAGCATCCTTGCAGCCTCCCTTGGACTCTCTCCAGCAGATCCCTGTCCCTCCTGAACTGGGAGCCCAGAGCTGGATGCAATACTCCAGGGGAGGTCTCCCCAGGGCAGAGCAATACAATACAATACAATACAATACAATACAATACAATACAATACAATACAATACAATACAATACAATACACCAGGTTGCATCGTGTCCAACCCATCAACCAATCCAACCCACCCAACAACTAGACCATACAGCCAAGCACCCATCAAGTCTTCTCCTGAACACCTCCAGTGAAGGTGACTCCACCACCTCCACGGGTAGCCCATTCCAATGGGCAATCACTCCCTCTGTGTAGTACTTCTTCCTAACATCCAGCCTAAACCTGCCCTGGCGCAGCCTGAGCAGAGGGGAGGAGAACCTCCCTGGCTCTGCTGGCCACACTCCTCTGCATGCAGCCCAGGACCCCCTTGGCCTTCTTGGCCCCCAGGGCACATTGCTGTCCCATGCAGAACTTGCTGCCCCCAGCACTCCCAGCTCCTTCTCCAGGGGCTGCTCTCCAGCAGATCACCTCCCAGCCTGTGCTGCTGCAGTTTATTCTTCCTTCCCAGATGAAGGTCTCTGCACTTATCCCTTCTTATTCCAGAGAGCTGTTAGCTCACCATCAGTAACATCTGAGGAACCTCTGCCACAGCCCTGCTGACTGCTGGAGAATTTCATGTGTGCACATCAAGTGAGGACTGCATCTAAGCTGACCTACCAGCAGCAGCAGCTGCAGCAGCTGCACTGTCCCCCAGGAGGCCTGAGCCCCAGGTGCTTGGCAGGAGGAGAGCTGGGGGTCGGGTGTGAAAGCACAGGAAGGATTCTCTCACCAGGCCCAAGAGACATCGGATTTCCTTGACGGCTCCGAGGCAGCCCAGGAAGCCCATCAGCATGGTGAGAAGCCCAACACCAATGAGAATGCTGGCACCAGTCTTCAGGTTAGGAGATGACATCTCTGGGGGGGCCAAGAGGGGAAACACAATCAGCTGCTGACAAAAAAATCCCTGCATCTGCCACCCCCTCAGAGAGCTGCCTCGGGATGGGCTCACAACCCTGGGCAGGCTGCCACGAAGGGACTGCTCAGGGCCAGGGGAACAGGGGGCAGCAGGGGAACAGGGGGCAGCAGGGGAACAGGGGGCAGCAGGGGAACAGGGGGCAGCAGGGGAACAGGGGGCAGCAGGGGAACAGGGGGCAGCAGGGGCCGGGGGAACAGGGAGGCAGCAGGGGCAGGGGGAACAGGGAGGCAGCAGGGGCAGGGGGGCAGCAGGGGCAGGGGAACAGGGAGGCAGCAGGGGCAGGGGAACAGGGAGGCAGCAGGGGCAGGGGAACAGGGAGGCAGCAGGGGCAGGGGGAACAGGGAGGCAGCAGGGGCAGGGGGAACAGGGAGGCAGCAGGGGCAGGGGGAACAGGGAGGCAGCAGGGGCAGGGGGAACAAGGAGGCAGCAGGGGCAGGGGGCAGCAGGGGCAGGGGAACAGGGAGGCAGCAGGGGCAGCTTGTGGGTGTCTTCTGATGAAGGAAGACTTCCAAAGCCAACCTGCAGGTCTCAGTTACCTGAAAGCCTGGGGATCAAGGTTACTCCAAACAGATGCACTTTGTGTGGATGTAATGAAGCTTTGCTTACTGTCTTTTAACTCCCTCATGCTTGTGCTCTGAGCAAGAGTGAAGTTTCTCATGCTCCACTCCACAGCTGCTGCTTATCTGCTTCAATTCCCTTATCTTCAGGGCAACTTTTTCATGTCCTGAACCCCTTTTCCATAGACTCACAGATTGGTTTGGCTTGGAAAGGACCTCTAATGGTCACTCAGTTCAACCCCCTCTGCAGTAAGCAGGGACATCCTCCATTAGAGCAGGCTGCCCAGAGCCCTGCTGAGCCTTTTGGTTTGACTGCTTGCTTTAACACACTGTTCCTGGTTCCAGCCATTCTAGTTTCACTCACCCACTTGCAGTCAGCAGTGGGGCACACAACAGCCCAAGGAATGCAACATGATGCAAGAGCTGAGCAGAGGATATGTGACAGGTTACTCAGTGGGGAAGGGCTCTGTATGACCCCCTCCAGAGAGATGCTCTTCCAGAATCAAAACAGAGATCATGGCCAAAGGAGCTCCTTTTCCACACCCTCCCAGCCATTCCCTGCTGCTGTGTCTCTGCTCCTCAATGCTCAACCAAGTGCAGGTAGCATTATTTCAGCCAGTGCCCTCAGCCCTCTCCCCACAACACTGAGTGCTGCAAGCAACAGGAGGAACAAGCTCTCACATTTGGGCTGGACACAGGCCTGGTTCACAGAATCAAACAGGCTGGAAAAGACCTCAGAGAGATCATCAAGTCCAACCTGGCACCCAACACCTCCTGACAGCTAAACCATGGCTCCAAGGGCCACGTCCAAGCCCCTCTTGAACACCTCCAATGATGGGGACTCCACCACCTCCCTGGGTAGCACATCCCAATGGCCAATCTCTCTTGCTGGGAAGAACTTTCTCCTCTCCTCCAGCCTCAACCTCCCCTGGCACTGCTTGAGACTGTGTCCTCTTGTTCTGGTGCTGGCTGCCTGAGAGAAGAGACCAACCCCCACCTGGCTACAACCTCCCTTCAGGGAGTTGTAGAGAACAGTGAGGTCTCCCCTGAGCCTCCTCTTCTCCAGGCTAAGCAACCCCAGCTCCCTCAGCCTCTCCTCACAGGGCTGTGCTCCAGACCCCTCCCCAGCTTTCTTGCCCTTCTCTGGACACCTTCAAGCCTGTGATTCTGTGAAGTGTCTCAATGTCCTTCTTAAACTGAGGAGCCCAGACCTGGACACAGGACTCACTTGCAGAGTAAGATTGGAGTGGAGCAAGTGTTACAGTATAAGAGGTGTGGAGATACTCTGCCTAGAAACAGCAGCCAGAAAAGCCATTTCTACTGGAGAGGTTGTTAGCCTGCAGGCTGCAGGGTGTAGGGCACTTCTGGATGGGCAGTGATTAATGGAAGTCCTGTTCTAGAGCTCCATCCAGTTTGCTGGACAGAAGTCCCAGGAGGAAAGCTTCCCCTTGAGCTCCTCCGCAAATAGGTTAAGAGGGAGTAACCAAATCCAGCTTAATATTGTCCTCACCCCCTTCTGGTACCTGCTTGTAAGTCACCAGATCCCAAAATTCTCCCTAGAACATGCTGAACAGAGGGAGAAGAGCAACTACCAAAGCATGAGGCACAGCTGTCTGCCACAGGGCACTTCAGCCTTGATTCATTTCCAGGCCAGCCTCTCCCTGACTGGACAGGCAACAGAAATCAGGTTACTGCTCCTCTTCCTCCCCAGCCCTGCGACTCTCACTGGGCAGGATCCTGCTCCTCCCAGCCCTGGGACTCTCACTGGGCAGGATCCTGCTCCTCCCAGCCCTGGGACTCTCACTGGGCAGGATCCTGCTCCTCTTCCTCCCCAGCCCTGGGACTCTCACTGTGCAGGATCCTGTTCCTCCCAGCCCTGGGACTCTCACTGGGCAGGATCCTGCTCCTCTTCCTCCCCAGCCCTGGGACTCTGTGCAGGATCCTGCTCCTCCTCCTCCCCAGCCCTGGGACTCTCACTGTGCAGAATCCTGCTCCTCCTTCCTCCCCAGCCCTGGGACTCTCACTGTGCAGGATCCTGCTCCTCCCAGCCCTGGGACTCTCACTGTGCAGGATCCTGCTCCTCCTCCTCCCCAGCCCTGGGACTCTCACTGTGCAGGATCCTGCTCCTCCCAGCCCTGGGACTCTCACTGTGCAGGACCCTGCTCCTCCTTCCTCCCCAGCCCTGGGACTCTCACTGTGCAGGACCCTGCTCCTCCTTCCTCCCCAGCCCTGGGACTCTGTGCAGGATCCTGCTCCTCTTCCTCCCCAGCCCTGGGACTCTCACTGTGCAGCTTAGGTGCTGATGTGCCAAAGCATCTACTGAAGGATCAACCTTCTTGGAGTGGCCTTCACAAGACCACACTGCTCCCTCCCCCAGAATCTCCTTGGCCACCCTAAACACCATTGAAGTGCCCAGGAGGCAGCACCTCTGCAGCTGCCTACTCAGCCTCTCACTGAAAGGAGGAAAAAGGTCCTTCCAACCCAAAAGGCCTTCAGAGAGGTGCCAGTGGGACAGAGCCATGCCATGGAGGCTCTGGTGGCCAGAAGCCTTGTGCTGTGAGAGCTGTGGCTGTTTCCCCCTGTGCTGGGCAGGTGGCCAAGCGAGCACAAGAGCCTCCTTTGGCAGCGGCCGTGCCCTGCTGTGCCGCGCTCCCTCCCCGGAGCCTGGGTCACTGAAGCAGAGGGAAAGAGGGGCAAGGCATGGGAAAGGAAGTCAGGGGGCAGGGAGAAAGAGCTGATGCTGGAAATCTCCAGGAAGGAAGCTAAATCCTGAACTGCTCCACTAGCAGAGCTTGCTGGGTGAAACGGGCAGCAGCAGAGCCAAGCTCGGGGACCTCGTTCCTCCCCAGCTGGCAGCGCCACCCCTTGGCTGCTTGCACTCAGCACACCTCAGACCACGCAGGCTGCTGCCAAGAGCCAGGCCCTGCTAAGCCTCTGCTTGAAACTGTTTCTGATGGAGCCCTCACTTCAGTACCCCACCTCCCTGGTGGTGCTCTTTGTCTCCTCCCAGCACTGCAGCAGAGCAGATGCTGCAGCACAACCAACCCAGCAAGCAGCCCTAGCTGTCTGGAGGGTGCTATGAAGCTGTCATCTCCACCCAGCACCTTCCAAGCCAGGCCAAAGCCAGGGCTGCTCCCTAGCAGATCACTGGTGCAGTTTATTCTTCCTTCCCAGGTGTAGGACTCTGCTCTTATCCTTGTTGAACCTCATTAGGTTCCTCTCTGCCCAGCTCTCAGCCTGTCCAAGTCTCACTGAATGGCTGCACAGCCTTCAGGCGTCTCAGCAGAACTGTACTGGGGGCTGTCAGCCACGATGGTATTGAAGAAGCTGTTGTGGAAACACAGCATGCAGTGAGAACAGGATGAAATCCTAGGCCCTGGGTGTGGGATGAAGCATTTGGGTTGCTGGGTGAAGAGGCAGTGGCCTCACGTCTGACCTCAGTGCTGCAATCCCCCTAGAGGAGGAGGAGGAGGAGGAATGCCCTGCTTCTAGGGCTGCTCCTTCTCACCCTGTCCCTAAGGTCTCAGCTTTCCTGCCTTGTGGTAGGTTCAGGCTGTGCCTAGAGAATTTTCCACAGACCCTGAGCAGAAAGGGGTAGAATGTAAATAAATCCCCACTGGCTGTAGAAAGGAAGAGTTCCAAACAACCCCATTGGGCAGACTACTACCAAAGCTGGTCTGCAGAGTCTAACTGCAGCTTCCTCACTCTGGTAGACACTAACTGGTGCCTTCTGCTGGGCTTTGCTGACCTTGGCTGTGTTCTTGGTTGGGGCTGACTATCTTGACAAGCAACTCCGTGTTCTTTCTCTCCCCTATCATGCACAGGAAGGTAGGGAGCAGGGAGGGGGAAGCTGCTGCAGGCTCCCCTGGTTTTGTCCAGGAGGGTTCTCATGCTGTTTGTCAATTGCAAACACCTGTAAATAGCTGTAAAGATTGTGCCAGTTTTGCACATGTCCATTGCATTCCACTGGAGAGTGTAGTTCTGCTTCCAGCTGAGCTGGTCTGGCAAGTCAATGCTGGGGGGCAATTTTCAACCCACCACACCATGTTAGGTGGGGGTTAGGCTCTTCTCCCAGGTAACCACCAACAGAACAAGAGGACACAGCCTCAAGCTGTGCCAGGGGAGGTTTAGGCTGGAGGTGAGGAGGAAGTTCTTCCCAGAGAGAGATTGGCCATTGGGATGTGCTGCCCAGGGAGGTGGTGGGAGTCCCCGTCCCTGGAGGTGTTCAAGAGGGGACTGGATGTGGCACTTGGTGCCATGGTTTAGTTGCCAGGAGGTGCTGGGGGACAGGTTGGACTCGATGATCTCTGAGGTCTTGTCCAACCTTATGGGTTCTATGATTCTTGTGTCAGAGGCCATGCCCAGGGGCAGGGCCATGCACTACACCCCACTCAAGCTCAGCTCAGAGAGAGACGGAAGGAGGCCTTACGCAGGATTGCGATGAAACTGGTTTTGTCGGCCAGGACCCATACTCCAAGGCCCAGGATCACAGCACCCAGGATCTGAAAGGGCAAGGACAAAACAGAGCTGATTTGCAGGCGAATAACAAGGTGGCAGTCTCCCATTCTCCAAGCTTCAAGGCAACCATTCTTTTGCTGCTCCCACCCACCGCCCCCCACGCTACTCCTCCCAGAGTAAACAGGATTAGTCTGACGCCAGGAAAGGACAAGTGCCTCAGCCAGCTGCACAGGAGCCCCAGGTTCTGCTTGGCAGCCCTTCAGACAGGATTTTAGGAGCCTGCCACGGTGTTGCATAGGTCAAAAGAGGTCCAAACAGCCCGAGGAAGAGATGCCCTGCTGCTAGAAGCCTGTTGTCAGCAGCAAAAGGTAAGGGCACTGCCCCTGTGAGGAGCTGAGGAAGGGCAAACACACCCAGCACGTGATTTTTAGAGACTGTTTTGTTTTGAGCACAAAAATCCCTGCCCCCGTGGAGCCAGGCCGGGAGCCAGCTGCCAAAGGATTAGATATCTGGCAGCTGGAGCCTTCCCAGGGAGGAAATCTTCAGCTTTTCAGGCTCTGCTAGAGCTTCGACCCACAAGTGCCAAGCCCAAGCAGTGCTCGCCTGCTGCAAAAGAAAGAGAAGAGATTGTTTTTGCCCCTTCCAAAGCCAAGCTTTGGCCTTTCGGCTTGGCCACTGGCTTGTAAGCCAGAGCCCCCAAACCAACACATCTCAGCACCAAGAGAGAGCCACGTGTTATGGAAGAGCAGCCACAGCCTCTGCCTCACTCGTCACACTCTTATCTAGGGCAAGGATTAGCAGTCAGTGAGGACCTGGCTGAACCCAGACACTGAACTGAGAAGGGGAGAGCTGGAGAGCTTTTTTCACCTCGTTCTGAAGGAGAAAACAAAATAAGGCTAAAACAAACCCACCCCAAAGGGAGCATGCTCTTTCCTTGGCTTCCAGGCATCACCCTGTTTTATAGCAGCCTCTGAGGTGTGGGAATGGAGGTGAGGCCAGCTCTCAGAAGGAGCATGGAATCACAGAATCACAGCACTGCCTGGGTTGGAAGGGACCTCCAGGATCCTCCAGGGGCAGGGACACCTCACACTACAGCAGGTTGCTCACAGCCACATCCAGCCTGGCCTCCAAAACCTCCAGGGATGGGGATGGTGCATGGCAGCACCAACTGGCTCCCAATAAAGTGAGTGTGTGCTGAGAACCTCTGAGTCTGCAGAGGCTGATAAGAAGCTGAATCTCGTGCCAACTAGAAATGGCAGAGGCTGGAAGCCACTTGCTGTGCAAAGATCTAAGTG
Organism: Picus viridis; assembly: GCA_033816785.1. Lineage (NCBI taxonomy): Eukaryota > Metazoa > Chordata > Aves > Piciformes > Picidae > Picus > Picus viridis. The sequence continues at coordinate 48,500,032 of CM066585.1, forward strand.
AGCTTTGGCAAAAGAAACAAGGGAAGGACAAGGAGATGCTTTCAGAAGATAGGAACTGCAGGCAGCAGGTCTTACACCAGCAGGGTTTCAAGACAGGGTGAAGGGAAACATTAAGCAAGCCAGGGGCTGGGATTCTGTGCTTCCTCAGAGAATGCCTGAGGCAGAAGCAAAATGCCAAAGCACCACCTGGAGCAGGCTGGCAGAGAGGGCTGTAGAGACAGGCACTGGCTCCACACTTTGAAAGTCTGCTCTGTGCTTCAGCTCCTCACAAAGAAGCTTTTCTCAGCAAAGACAAAACAGCAGCCTGAAATAAGCTGCTTGCAAGCTTTCCTGGCTTGGCAGAGAGGGCACAATACAGAGTTAGCTCTGGGAAACAGGATTAGAAAGTCACCAAGAGAGTTCTCCTCCCTGCAGAGCACTGACTCAGCTGTAGAAAGCAAGGAGCTGCTGCAGCCCAGGGGGAAAAAAAGCTAAGGTGGCTTCATCAAAACCAATGTGACCAGCAGGACAAGGCAGGGGATTCTGCCCCTCTGCCCTGCTGTGCTGAGACCCCTCCTGCAGCACTGCCTCCAGTTTTGGTGCCCCCAGCATGGGAGGGACCTGGAGCTGCTGGAGCAAGTGCCAGAGGAGGCCACAAAGATGATCAGAGGGCTGGAGAACCAACACCCCCGCCCCGGGGTCACAGGCTGGGAGAGCTGGGGCTGTTCAGCCTGGAGGAGAGAAGGCTCCAGGCAGACCTTAGAGCAGCCTGCCAGGACCTGAAGAGGGCCACAGGAAAGGTGGGGAGGGGCTTTAGACAAGGGCTGGGAGTGATAGGACAAGAGGAAACAGATTGAAGCTCGAGGAGGGTAGATTGAGACTGGAGATAAGAATTTCTTTGCAGTGCGGGTGGGGAGACACTGGCACAGGCTGCCCAGGAGGCTGTGGATGTCCCCTCCCTGGAGGTGTTCGAGGCCAGGCTGGATGAGGCCTTGAGCAAGCTGGGCTGGTGGGAGGTGTCCCTGCCCACAGCAGGGGGGTTGAAACTAGATGATCTTGAGGTTCCTTCCAACCCAATCCATTCTATGCCCCTCTGGCAGTTAGAAGAGTCTCCCCTTGCCTTTGTCCCAACATGCAGCACTCTGCTGACCAAGCAGCCTCTTGGACACCCAACAGCTGTGGAGCCTAACAAAGCTCCTCTGCAGCTCAGTACTGCCAAGAACTGCTGCATGCACAGCTTGGTGCCTTGAAGCTCCAGTCTTATGGAAACATTTGTCTGCAAAGATGCAAAGCAGGCTGTAAGTGACACCTCTTGGCTTCCTCAAGTGTCACCTGAGTTTGGCTGTGGCTGACAAACCCCAGAGCTGCTGCAGGGCCTGAGCTCCTGGGAAGGCCTCCAGAGGGACCTTGCCAGGCTGGACAGATGGGCAGAGTCCAACAGGATGGCATTCAACAAGTCCAAGTGCCAGGGGCTGCACATTGGCCACAACAACCCCATGCAGAGCTACAGGCTGGGGGCAGAGTGGCTGAGAGCAGCCAGGCAGAGAGGGACCTGGGGGTAGTGGTTGAGAGTAGGCTGAACATGAGCCTGCAGTGTGCCCAGGGGGCCAGGAAGGCCAAGGGCATCCTGGCCTCCATCAGGAAGAGTGTGGCCAGCAGGAGCAGGGAGGTCATTGTTCCCTGTGCTCAGCACTGGTTAGGCCACACCTTGAGTCCTGTGTCCAGTTCTGGGCTCCTCAGTTTAGGAGAGATATTGAGCTGCTGGAAGGTGTCCAGAGAAGGGCAAGAAAGCTGGGGAGAGGCCTTGAGCACAGCCCTGTGAGGAGAGGCTGAGGGAGCTGGGGTTGCTTAGCCTGCAGAAGAGGAGGCTCAGGGGAGACCTCATTGCTCTCTCCAACTCCCTGAAGGGAGGTTGTAGCCAGGTGGGGGTTGGTCTCTTCTCCCAGGCAACCAGTACCAGAACAAGAGGACACAGTCTCAAGCTGTGCCAGGGGAGGTTTAGGTTGGAGGTGAGGAGAAAGTTCTTCCCAGCAAGAGAGATTGGCCCTTGGAATGTGCTGCCCAGGGAGGTGGTGAGGTCACCATCCCTGGAGGTGTTCAAGAGGGGATTGGATGTGGCACTTGGAGCCATGGTTGAGTTGTCAGGAGGTGTTGGGTGACAGGTTGGACTTGATGATCTCTGAGGTCTTTTCCAACCTTATTGATTGTATGATTGTATTTGTGATGAGGTGCTCCAGCTCTCCTGTTTTCACTCTGATCTTTGCTCTAACTTCACAGCTCCTGGGCTTGCCAGGAGCTGCTGTGGAAAACACTAAGAGGGAGAAAATGAACCGGAAGGAGAGAACACTGCTCTCCTAACAGCAGCAAGTTTAGCTGCTTAGCAGGATTGTGTCTCTGCTTCACATCTTCTGGACCTTGCACAGAATCACAGGACTTTAGAGGTGGGAAGGTACCTCATGCAGTCCAACCCCCCTGCCAGAGCAGGAGCACCTGGGGTAGTGCACACAGGAACACATCCAGGTGGGGTTGGAAAGGCTCCAGAGCAGGAGACTCCACAACCTCTCTGGGCAGCCTGCTCCAGGGCTCTGGCACCCTCACTGCAAAGAAGTTTCTCCTCATGCTGAGCTGAAACCTTCTCTGGTCAAGTTTGTCTCCATTGTTCCTTGGCTTATTGCTGTGCAGCACTGAGAAGAGCTTGCCCCCCTCCACTTGCCCCCAGCCCTCAGGTATTGATAGACATTGATCAGACCCCTCTCAGCCTTCTCTCTTCAGGGCTAAACATGGCACAGCCTGGCTGCTTCTGCCACTGCTCTGCCTCACACCTTCCACAGAAGCAATCCCATCTGCCTTCTACTGTGTTGAATTCCCTGCTCCACCCTTTCAGCTGCTGAAGTGGGGGTAGATGTTTCCACTCCACCTCAGGACTGGAGATTTCACCCCTGATTCCAGCAAGATCTCCCCTTCCACAGCCCAGCCAGAAGGGTGCAGCTCCCTCAAGCAGGGTCAGCAGTTTCCCACAGCAGAGCCTGCTGAAGATGGGCATGGGAGAGCTAAGCTGTGATGGAGCTGACTCACAGAACTGTTTGGGTTGGAAAAGATCTCCAAAATCGAGTCCAACCATCAGCCTGACACCACTGTGGCCATCAAACCATGGCCCCAAGTGCTGTGGCCACAGGCTTCTTGAACACCTCTGGGGATGGGGACTCCACCACCTCCCTGGGTCACCCTACCCTCCCCTCCCAGCACTGTCATCCTTCACACTCAGAGTGCAGGAGCTAACAGTGAGCCTGGCAGGAGGGCCAGCAGAAAGGTTTCTCTTCAACTCCAGGCTTTGTTTTGGGCAGCAGCCTCCTGTTCCATGTACAGCAGGGCTAGAAGCAGGACAGATGGTTCCATACTTTAAACAAATAGTTTCCAGAGACTGTGGAATTTGTCTCACAGAGCTGTTCTGCCCTCAAGGAGAGGCTCTTAACTCTTCAGGCTTTGCTGAGTGAGAAACTGGCTGCCTGGCCAGACCCAAGGAGTGGTGAAGGATCTGGAGAACAGGGCTGGTGAGGAGGAGCTGAGTGACCTGGGGTTGTTTAGTCTAGCTCCATTCTCCAAGGACAACAAGGCTGAAGGGAGACCTCCTTGCTCTCTACAACCCTCTGAAAGGAGGTTGGAGTGAGGGGAGGGTTGGTCTCTTCTCCCAGGAGCAAAGTGCTAGGATCAGAGGAAATGACCTCAGGTTGTGCCAGGGAAGGTTTACATTGGAAATGAGAAACAGCTTCTTCCCCTGAAGGGTTGTCAAGCCCTGGAACAAGCTGCCCAGAGCAGTGGTGGAGCCTCCATGCCTGGAGGGATTTAAAAGCTGGGGAGATGTGGTGCTGAGAGACATGGTTTAGCAGCAGACTTGGTAGTGTTGGGTTAATGATTGGACCCAATGGTCTTGAAAGGTCTTTTCCAGCCTAAACAATTCTATGATTGTGTGAGAACCATCTGCTGTGGCCCATGTCTGCTACCCAGGAAAGTGGAGATCTGTTAAGCTCTGTGTAGAGAAACAAAGCTCATGGGCTAAGATTATGGTCTTTGGATTCACAGAGTGTGAGGGGCTGGAAAGGACCTCGAAAGCTCATCCAGCCCAACGCCCCACCTAGAGCAGGTGGGGCACCACCTAGACCTCAGCAAGGCCTTTGACACCGTCCCCCACAGCAAACTCCTGGCCAAGCTGGCAGCCCATGGCTTGGACAGGAGCACACTGCGTTGGGTTAGGAACTGGCTGGAGGGCCGAGCCCAGAGAGTGGTGGTGAATGGTGCCACATCCAGCTGGCGGCCTGTCACTAGTGGTGTGCCCCAGGGATCAGTGCTGGGCCCCATGCTCTTCAACATCTTTATTGATGATCTGGATGAGGGCATTGAGTCCATCATCAGTAAATTTGCAGATGACACCAAGCTGGGGGCAGGAGTTGATTTGCTGGAGGGCAGAGAGGCTTTGCAGAGGGACCTCGACAGGCTGGACAGATGGGCAGAGTCCAAGGGCAGGAGACTGAACACATCCAAGTGCCAGGTGCTGCACATTGGCCACAGCAACCCCAGGCAGTGCTACAGGCTGGGGTCAGTGTGGCTGGAGAGTGGCCAGGCAGAGAGGGACCTGGGGGTACTGGTTGATTGTAGGCTGAACATGAGCCTGCAGTGTGCCCAGGCAGCCAAGAAGGCCAATGGCATCCTGGCTTGCATCAGGAACAGTGTGGCCAGCAGGAGCAGGGAGGTCATTCTGCCCCTGTACACTGCACTGGTTAGGCCACACCTTGAGTCCTGTGTCCAGTTCTGGGCCCCTCAGTTTAGGAAGGATGTTGACTTGCTGGAAGGTGTCCAGAGAAGGGCAACAAAGCTGGTGAGGGGCTTGGAACACAAGCCCTATGAGGAAAGGCTGAGGGAGCTGGGGTTGCTTAGCCTGGAGAAGAGGAGACTGAGGGGTGACCTTATTGCTCTCTACAAATACCTGTAGGGAAGTTGTAGCCAGGCAGAGGTTGGCCTCTTCTCCCAGGCAGCCAGCACCAGAACAAGAGGACACAGTGTCAAGCTGTGCCAGGGCAGGTTTAGGCTGGATGTTAGGAAGAAGTTCTACACGGAGAGAGTGATTGCCCATTGGAATGGGCTGCCCAGGGAGGTGGTGGAGTCACCTTCACTGGAGGTGTTCAGGAGAAGACTTGATGGGGTGCTTGGCTGTATGGTCTAGTTGTTGGGTGGGTTGGATTGGTTGATGGGTTGGACGCGATGATCTTGAAGGTCTCTTCCAACCTGGTGTATTGTATTGTATTGTATTGTATTGTATTGTATTGTATTAGGTCACACAGGAACACATCCAGGTGGGTCCTGAGTATCTCCAGAGAGGGAGACTCCACAACCCCCCTGGGCAGCCTGCTCCAGGCTTCTGTCACCCTCACAGGGGAAAAATCTCCTCCTGTTTCCATGGAGCTTCCTCTGCCTCAGCTTCCACCACTGCCCCTTGTGCTGGCGTTGGGCAGCCCCCAGCAGAGCCTGGCTCCAGCCTCTGGGCATCACCCTGCACAGCTTTAGCAACAGCAAGGAGGTCACCCTCAGGCTCCTCCTCTGCAAGCTGCAGAGCCCTCAGCTCCCTCAGGCTCTCCTCCTGAGGAAGATCTTCCACTCCCCTAATAATTTTTGTGGACTCTCTCCAGCAGTTCCCTGAGGTCCTTCTTGAGCTGAGGGCCCAGAACTGGACACAATACTCCAGATGCAGCTTCACCAGAGCAGAGCAGAGCAGGAGGAGAACCTCTCTTGACCTACTAGCCACAGCCCTTCTAATCCACCCCAGGATGCCTCTTCTTAGCCACAAGACCACATTGCTGGCTCATGGTCAACCTCCCCCTCGTAGGCAAGAAGTGCAAATCGCCTCCTTCCCTTCAATCAAAGCAGGTCAAACCTACAGAGCACCAGCAAGGCCCCAGCTATAGCAAGGGACCTCCTCAGAGACTTGAGAAAAGTGTTACTTCACTGACTGACTTCCACGAGAGTCACTGGCACCGCTCTAGCAGGCTGGAGAGCACACCTCAGACAGCAAGGGCTGGCCTGCAGGGCAGGCTGGAGAGCACACCCCAGACAGCAAGGGCTGGCCTGCAGGGCAGGCTGGAGAGCACACCTCAGACAGCAAGGGCTGGCCTGCAGGGCAGGCTGGAGGGCACACCCCAGACAGCAAGGGCTGGCCTGCAGGGCAGGCTGGAGAGCACACCTCAGACAGCAAGGGCTGGCCTGCAGGGCAGGCTGGAGGGCACACCTCAGACAGCAAGGGCTGGCCTGCAGGGCAGGCTGGAGGGCACACCTCAGACAGCAAGGGCTGGCCTGCAGGGCAGGCTGGAGAGCACACCTCAGACAGCAAGGGCTGGCCTGCAGGGCAGGCTGGAGGGCACACCTCAGACAGCAAGGGCTGGCCTGCAGGGCAGGCTGGAGGGCACACCCCAGACAGCAAGGGCTGGCCTGCAGGGCAGGCTGGAGGGCACACCTCAGACAGCAAGGGCTGGCCTGCAGGGCAGGCTGGAGGGCACACCTCAGACAGCAAGGGCTGGCCTGCAGGGCAGGCTGGAGGGCACACCTCAGACAGCAAGGGCTGGCCTGCAGGGCAGGCTGGAGGGCACACCCCAGACAGCAAGGGCTGGCCTGCAGGGCAGGCTGGAGGGCACACCTCAGACAGCAAGGGCTGGCCTGCAGGGCAGGCTGGAGAGCACACCTCAGACAGCAAGGGCTGGCCTGCAGGGCAGGCTGGAGAGCACACCTCAGACAGCAAGGGCTGGCCTGCAGGGCAGGCTGGAGGGCACACCTCAGACAGCAAGGGCTGGCCTGCAGGGCAGGCTGGAGGGCACACCTCAGACAGCAAGGGCTGGCCTGCAGGGCAGGCTGGAGGGCACACCTCAGACAGCAAGGGCTGGCCTGCAGGGCAGGCTGGAGAGCACACCTCAGACAGCAAGGGCTGGCCTGCAGGGGCTGCAAGCACAGGGCCTCAGCTCACAGGCTGAGAAAGCAAAGCCAGAGCTCCAGCACCAGCACTAACACATTTCTGCAAGCGCTCTGCTAGGCCGGACTCAGCATGAGGATTCTTACAGCCAACTCCCCAGCAGCAGTCTCTCTGTTAGATTAATATTCATCTGCCACATGGCCTAAGCTCACGAATACTCACACACACACACACACACACACACCCCTTCAGACCATTGAACAAGCATACAGGAAAAAGCTTCTCATGTCAACTACTTCCCGAGCCAGCAGAGAGTAATGGCCACCACCTGCCTCAGCCTCAGGCACGTGCAAGCAGCCTGCCTTGGGTCGGGACAGAAGCAGACCCCACGCTTCACCCCAGGGGAGGATCAAGCTCCCCTGGGGAAGACACCCACTTCAGAGACTTCACTGCCATGGAGCAGTGCAATGGGAAGCCAGTTCAGGAAAGATGTTGACTTGCTGGAAGGTGTCCAGAGAAGGGCAAGAAAGCTGGGGAGGGGTCTGAAGCACAGCCCTGGGAGGAGAGGCTGAGGGAGCTGGGGTTGCTTAGCCTGGAGAAGAGGAGGCTCAGGGGAGACCTCATTGCTCTCTACAACACCCTGAAGGGAGGTTGTAGCCAGGTGGGGTTTGGTCTCTTCTCCCAGGCACCCAGCAGCAGAACAAGAGGACACAGTCTGAAGCTATGCCAGGGGAAGTTTAGGCTGGAGGGGAGGAGAAAGTTCTTCCCAGCAAGAGAGGTTGGCCCTTGGGATGTGCTGCCCAGGGAGGTGGTGGAGTCACCATCCCTGGAGGTGTTTAGGAAGAGCCTGGCTGAGGCACTTGGTGCCATGGTTTAGTTGATCAGATGGTGCTGGGTGACAGGTTGGCCTTGATGATCTCAAAGGTCTTTTCCAGCCTGGTTAATTCTGTTCTATTCTAACCCATGCAAAGAGCTCTTTAAAGCAGCTTCTTGCCTCGGTCAGCAAAGACCTCCTCAGGCCCCACCTTCAAACTCCTGCTCACCAGGCCCAGCTCAGCTTTCCCCAAGAGAGAGAGGTTCTGGCTGCTCCACCAGAAGGGCTGGTGGAACTGAGATGCCAGAGTGACCACTGGTAGCATCCAGCAAAGAGAGCAAGAGTGTTGTGAGGTGCTGCAGTATTTCAGGCTGTGGTCTTCCCCTTTCCCTCCCATTCTAGGCTGGCTTTCTTGAAGAGAACTTCCTCTGTGCAGACATTAGCTACTGAACTAATGGGGATGAAGGCACATTAGACAGTGCCCAGGCACTGGGCTTCAGCAAGACTAAATGCTGACTTACATGCAGCTCTGCTTCCCACTGAAGTCATCTACTGCTTAAAAAGCATCACCTCTTCCAGAGAGGCGATGGCCTGGGTGCTAACATCTTCAGAGGAGTCCTGCACAAGCTGCAGAACAGGCCCAGAGCCCATCCCTGGAGGTGTTTAAGAGACACACAGATGTGGTGCAAAGGGACATGGGCTAGCACCAGACTTGGTAGAATTAGAGAATGGTCAGACTGGATGCTCTGAAAGGTCTTTTTGCAACCCAAATGATTCCATGATGGAACTTTCCTACCCTTAAGGTGAACCAAACCACCCTCTGAAAGGCCTATTGACACTTGGAAAACCTTTCCTTCCCCTCCCTCTCAGGAGTCTTCTCCATGCTCTGAGCACCTCTGACTTTTGCCCCTTAGACCTTAACTGCTGTTAGGGTGGAAGCAGAAGGCAGAGAGGAAAGAGCCAGCAGAGCAAGCCAAGGGAAACCAGATCCAGATGTGCCACAAGTTCAAGCCCATGTGCCAGCAGCAGGAAGCAAAAGCAAAGCCACGTGCAGGGACAGAGACCAGAAAGACCTTATCACGGTCCACTTCCCTCCCTGCCTGGCCCTTCCTTCCCCTCAGAGGCTGCACAAAGGGTGACAGCATCAGGCAGGCTGTTTGCTTGCTGGACACATGGAACTCCCATCCAAAAGGAGCTCAGCTCTTGCTGAGCCTCACGCTTCAGAGCAAACCACATCCAGCGGGCTGCCTCACTCCCCTCCTCCAAACAAGCCTGCCCCAACCTCCCCCAGCTCCCACCTCCATCCCAAACAGGACCAATTCCTCCTCTTCAAAACCAAAAGCAGCCCTTGGGACCTGAATACAATTAGAGCAGTGCTTTGAAGCCTGCCTGGCCTATTTAGGAGGGGCACTGCCACTGCTTGGCAGGTCTGGAGCTCTGCTGCTCAGGAGCAGCTCAGCTGCTGCTCCAGATGGGGCAGAGAAAGCAGTGACAATTTTTCTCCTTCCAGAAAGGACTTCCAGATCCCTTCTCATTGCAGGAGTGGAGCTGCTCAACATACCTGGGAAGCTCTGATGTCCCTCAGCTTCTGGGATTCCCTCCCTCCTTCCCAAACTCTGACCACTTGATTTAATGAACACACTGGGTTGACATCCAGAGGATCCCCACCTCTGGTAGGTGAGTTTAGGCCAAGTCTCCCTTTCTACTCTTGCAGATACTTACAAGGAACAGGAGATTGAAGAGGAAGAGGAAGTACTTGGTGACTTTCAGGCAGCCAGACCCCATCTTCTCTCACTTACAGGACCTAAAGGGAGAGCAGACAATCACAGTTATGTTAGTGACAGGTCCTCCAGGCAGTTTCAGAGCAACCATCCTCCTCCTGTGCAGAGCTCTGGATCATCTGGAGAGTTTCAGAGCAGCCACACAGAAAGCAGGTACCCCACAGACCACTCAAGACACCTTCTCAGGGCAGCAGAACACGACAACACCATCACTTCAAAGAGCCACTGCTGCCAGCATCTCCTGGAGAGTGGCTACCAGCAGCTACAGAAGGAATTTAATCACAGGGCTAATCCCATCACTGTTTATGTGGACTTTGCATCAACAGCAACCAAAACACCAACTCCACCTACCACTGCCAGCAAAGGGAGGCACTTATCTGAAGAAGGAGATCCCAAGGCCAGCTCCCTCCCTGGAAATACCTCCCTGTGACCCCCAAGCAGCTGAAGGAACACTGAAGAACAAGGCCAAGGGGTCAGCTGCAAAGGCAGCATTAGAAGAGGCTTCCTGTGCACGACCTGAGACTTTGACAGTGCACAAGGGGCAGCGAGGCTGCTCCACAACACACAACCAAGCCTGCTGCAAGATCAGGACAGGCAAAAATCACCACAAGTTCCACTTCCCAAAGCTAACCTTACAGGTTCAAGGCAGTGGGGAGCACTGGTAAGACTGGGTTTAGTTTGCTGGTACCAGTCACAAAGATACACATCCATGGGGTGGCTAGAAAGCAAGGGAGAGAGGGGACAAGGCAAAATCCAGGCAAGATACCTTCACCAGAAAAGTACTTCACAGAATCCCAGCATGGTGGGGGATGGAAGGGACCTCTGGAGAGCATCCAGTCCAACCCCCTGATCAAGCAGGGCACCCACAGCAGCTTGTTCAGGAGCACAATGGCCAGGGGGGTTGGAATCTCTCTGTACAAAGAGACTCCACAACCTCTCTGGGCAGCCTGCTCCAGGCCTCCACCAGCCCCCTGTTCAGATGGAACCTCCTGGGTTCCAGTTTGTGCCCACTGCCCCTTGTCCTGTCCCTGGGCACCACTGACAAGAGCCTGGCCCCAGCCTCTTGCCCCCCACAGGTCCTTTAGCCCTTGCTGAGCATTGCTCAGCTCCCCTCTGGGGCTGCTCTGCTCCAGGCTCCACAGCCCCAGGGCTCTTCGAGACCATCAAGTCCAACCTCTCACCCAAAACCATCTAATCTCCCCCAACACCATCTAATGAGTGCCTCATCCAGGCTGTTTTCAAACATTTCCAGGGACAGTGACTCCAGCACCCCCTGGGCAGCCCGTTCCAATGGTCAGTCTCTCTCTCTGTGAAGCATTTCTTCCTAACATCCAGCCTAAACCTCCCCTGCTGCAGCCTCTTCTCCAGGCTAAACAACTCCAGCTCCCTCAGCCTTTCCTCCTTCCTCAGCCTCTCCTCCTTCAGCATCTTCGTAGCCTCTGCTGGACTCTCTCCAGTAGCTCCCTGTCTCTCTCAGCCTGGGGAGCTCAGAACTGGGCACAAGTCAACTGTGCTAAATCCCCATGGCTGAAGCCTGTGTAAAGCAGGAGAAGAGACGACAAGGTTGCTCTCAGCACTGCCAGTGGAGCACCTCAGCAGCAATAGAGCCTCATCGGGTCCGTGCAGGGGAGGACCCAGGAGCAAACAGATCTGTGTTAACTGCAAGCTACTTCAATTCTCATTTGTCTGACAGCAAGAAAGAAGCCCCACAGACAAGAAGCAAGGCACCAGTCTGGCTTGAGAAGAGTCAGCCCCAACAGAGGAACAGAGGGTTCCTGCTGCCAGCATGGGTGGACTGGGGGGACTGGGGGTCACTGGAGCCCAGCACGAGCTTTGTTTCCATCAAAGGCTTTTGCTTAATCCCATTAAAGATTTAGGTTAACTCCAGAGCTCAACTGCTCCATGGGCCTTGGGATAACTGGCTGGCCTTCCCACCAAGCAATGGACATCCTCCAGCTACCAGCCTGGACTCCACAGCTTCAGACAAGGACTCACAGAACCATGGAATGGGCTGGGTTGGAAGGGACCTCCAAAGCTCATCCAGTCCAACCCCCTGCAGTCAGCAGGGACATCCTCTACTAGAGCAGGCTGCCCAGAGCCCTGTCAAGCCTGACCTTGAATATCTCCAGGGAAGGAGCCTCAACCACCTCTCTGGGCAACCTGTTGCAGTGTTCCAGCACCCTCATGGTAAAGAACTTGCTACTGCTCTAACTTCAAGGGATGCTCTACCTTCAAGCTACAGGCCGTGCTAAGCTCATTGCTGATGGCTCAAGATGCTATGGAGATGGGAAAGCAGCACAGGAGGACCACCTCAGCCAGCTGTGCTACAGGTGGTGAGACTCAGGAATGGGTTGCCCAGAAAGGCTGTGGATGCTTGGAGTGCCAGGATGAGGGGCAAGGGCTCTGAGCTGGAAGAGGGCAGACTGAGACTGGAGATGAGGAAGAAATTCTTTAGTGAGGGTGGGGAGACACTGGAACAGGTTGTGGGTGTCCTCTCCCTGGAGGTGTTCAGGGCCACATTGGATGAGGGCTTGAGCAACCTGGGCTAGTGGAAGGTGTCCCTGCCCATGGCAGGGGGTGGGGTTGGAATAGATGATCTCTAAGGTCCCTTCCAGCCTAAGCCTTTGTATGAGTCTATGGTCACAAAAATCTCCTCTCTGAGGGTGCTGGGTGCAGGCTGCCCAGAGAAGTGTGGAGTCTCCTTCTCTGGAGAGATACCACACTTAGTGGGCATGGTGATCCTGGTCAAGCTGCTGGGGGTGAGCTTGCTTTAACAAGGTGTTTGGCCTAGATGCCCCTCAGAAGTCCCTTCCGAGCCGCACCGCGCCGGGTTTCTGTCTAGCAGTCCTTGCTCCTGTGGAGCTCTCGCTGGTTCACATCACCTCAGTCACTTCTTAGTCAGCTAAACCTTCAGGTCAGAGCCCACAAAGCCAGCAGTAACCCCTAGGCAGGTCCCTCAGATTTGCTGGGGAAAGCTCCTCCTGGCCCATGCTTGCACCAAATAACAAACCCAGCATTTCTACTCAGGGTTAACTGCAGCACCTCTACCCAACAAGCCTTGCTCAGCTTAGAGCAGCTCTCCTACAAGCCTACACCAGCTCGCTGCCACGCCACACTAGTAACCCAAAAGGTACCCTGCCCTTGGCTGGCATCTCAGGACAGGGCTCTCTGAGCAAGGAGAGCACAAATGCTGCTTCCTTCAAACCACCTACTCCTCTCATTTCCTCTGCAGGAGGAACGCTCCCTGGGGCTGCTAACCCTGGCAGGCACCCACACCTAAGGCTGCACTTGGAGAGGATACCTAAGACCTAAGTTTTCTCATCCAGCTGGCTACTGGCTTCACCATGAACACATCTCCCCTGAATAGCAGCACAAAGTAGAATCCTGGCAGTCCAAGCAGGACAGCGAGGCAGCCGGGTCCTTAGGCAATGCTGAAGGCCTGGGGGGGGCACAAGTGTTTTTCCACTCTTCGACCTAGCCAAGGACTAAGCTAAACAACCTCCTGCACAAGGCACTCACCTTCAGATCATGGAATGGTTTGGGTTGGAAGGGACTGCCAAAGGTCACCCAGTCCAGTCCCCCTGCACTCAGCAGGGACATCCTCTACTAGAGCAGGCTGCTCACAGCCTTCCCCAGCCTCACCTTGAACAGCTCCAGGCATGGGGCCTCAACCACCTCCCTGGGCAACCTGTTGCAGTGCCCCAGCAGCCTCCTGGCGCAGAACTTGTTCCTTATAGCCTGATCTAGTTGGGAATGTCCCTGCTGACTCCAGGTCAGACAGGATGGCCTTTGGAAGTCCCTTCCAGCCCAGACCATTCTATGATTAACACATGAAGTTTCCCACCTCTAAATTCTACTGACTGTCCACAAGTTTGTTTCCTCCTTTTCCTCTCCTACCCTAATGGCTTTGACCATTTGAGTTTTCCTCCCCAGGCAGCCACCACCTCTCTTTCCCAGTCCTGCCCACACACTTCCAGGTGTTCTGTGTCATTCTCCAGGCTGATGCAGCTCTGTAGAGGATTTCATAGGAGACCACACACTGTCAGCTTGCAGAGTGGCCTTTCTCCCCAGCTTCTCATTTCCCATCCCATAAAGACACACAGGATTATACAGACACATCCATCAGCCTGCTGTTGGGAGGCATTACTGCCATAAAAACTTGATTGCCAACATGGTTACTTGATCCTGGGTCTTTCTTAGGCCACCACTGGCCCCAGGACCTGGAGAACTAACTGCAGGAAGGCATCCATCATTGTTCAACATCTCTGTGGGTGCCATGGACAGTGGCATCGAGTGCAGCCTCAGCAAGGTTGCTGATGACACCAAGCTGTGTGGTGCAGCAGACAGCTGGAGGGAAGGGATCCATCCAGAGGGACCTGGACAGGCTGGAGAGGTGGGCACAAGCCAACCTCAGGAGCTTCAACAGGACCAAGGGCAGGGTCCTGCAGCTGGGTGGAGGCAACCCCAGGCACAAATGCAGGCTGGGCAGGGACTGGCTGGAGAGCAGCCCTGAGGAGAGAGACTTGGGGGTGCTGGGGAGGAGAAGCTCAACAGGAGCTCTCAGTGTGCACTTGCAGCCCGGAAAGCCAATCAGAGCCTGGGCTGCAGCAGGAGAAGTGTGGCCAGCAGGGCCAGGGAGGGGATTCTCCCCTCTGCTCAGCCCTGCTGAGACCCCACCTGCAGTACTGCCTCCAGTTCTGGAGCCCCTATTCCAAGAGGGATCTGGAGGTGCTGGAAGGTGTCCAGAGAAGGGCCAGGAGGAGGAACAGAGGGCTGGAGCACCTCTGCTGTGAGGACAGACTGAAGGAGTTGGGGCTGTTCAGGCTGGAGAAGAGAAGGCTCCCAGGTGACCTCATTGTGGCCTTCCAGGATCTGAAGGGGGCTCCAGGAAGGCTGGGGAGGGACTGCTCAGGCTCTCAGGGAGTGATAGGACTAGGGGGAATGGACTGAAGCTGGAGGTGGGGAGATTCAGGTTGGAGGTGAGGAAGAAGTTCTTCCCCATGAGAGTGGTGAAGCCCTGGAATGGGTTGTGCAGGGAGGTGGTTGAGGCCCCGTCCCTGGAGGTGTTTAAGCCCAGGCTGGATGAGGCTGTGGGCAGCCTGATGTAGTGTGGGGTGTCCCTGCCCATGGCAGGGGGTTGGAACTGGATGATCCTTGTGGTCCCTTCCAACCCTGACTGATATTGTGATACTATGATGATCCATGAATCCAAGACCTCGGTGTTCCCCATGGGAGAGGAATGGGACAAGTCCTTTACCACCAGCACAGGGTGGCAGGGGTTGGAAGGCACCTCTGGAGGTCACCGAGTCCAACCCCCCTGCCACGGCAGGTTCACCAAGAGAAGGTCACACAGGAACATTGCCAGGTGGGTTTTGAATGTCTCTGGAGATAGAAACTCCATCCTCTCTCTGGGCAGCCTGCTCCAGTGCTCCACCACCCTTAAAGACGTTCCCCCTCATGTTTAGGTGGAACTTCCTATGTTCAAGTCCGTGTCTGTTACCCCTTGTCCAAAGGACGGCTTCCCGCCCCCTCCACCACCTTCAGCTCTCAGGCCTGCTGTTCTTCCAGCAACAGTGACAGCAGGAGGGGTATGTGGAGCACAAAATCCAGGACCTTTGTGCCTGAGGAGAGGCAGGCAGAGGCCTGTTTCGTTAGAGCCAGCAGGAGCCATCCTGCCACCGCTCAGAGATTATTTTTGTCCCGGGAGCCCGCAGCACTCCCAAGCCCTTCTCCCTCCAAAGGTGACTGTGGCAAAGGACAGGAGACACAGGGACAACCAAACACCTCTGCCTCCCAGTCCCACCAGCAAGGAACACTGGTGCATGGGCCTTCTAACCACACCAGCCCAGGGGCAGAGAGACACAGCTCATTTTAAGCTGCCATTCTGCTCCCTCCAGCTCTGGCAAGCGCTGCATGCCTGGTGCTCGCTGCAGCTGACCGCCCTTGGCTCAGGCTTGGTGCTCTCCGTGCCCGCACCACACAGCTCTGCCCAAAAGAGCTCAGCCCTCCCCTCCTGGAATGGGTTCCTTCCCAGTGAGCTTTGGCAGCTGAAGCACCTCAGCTGCCAAGTTACTCAACAGCACCAATAAGGGGCTCAGCTACGAGTGTGGTGAGAGAGGAGGAGACCAGCAGGAACGACCTGGAGGAGATCACTTGTGGAGATCACTCTCCCAGGATGTTTACAGGCAAAAGCAAAGCTCCTGCAATGCCTTGAGGAGAGACACAGTGCTCCCAAGCTCTGAAGGTCAGCCCTGATGCCAACGTGACTTGGGAGTATCTACATAGCCTGGAAGATGCCATCCTCTCTCCCTAAGACCTCTCCTTTCCTCGAGGAGAGGAAAAGACAGCTCACAAAGGAGCTGCTGCAGGTCCTTTCTAGGTACTTTGGCCAGATGCTCCTTAACTGCCACCCCTCAGAGGACGCCAAACAAAGGAAGAACCTACAGGAAGTGCTGCTGTTAGCTGGGAGACACTGGCACTGAGAGTTGGGGCTGTTCAGTCTGGAGGGGAGAAGGCTCCCAGGAGACCTCATTGTGGCCTTCCAGTAGCTGAAGGGGGCCACAAGAGAGCTGGGGAGGGACTTTTGAGGGTGTCAGGGAGGGATAGGACTGGGGGGATGGAGCAAAAGTAGAAGTGGGGAGATTCAGATTGGATGTTAGGAAGAAGTCCCTCCCCATGAGGGTGGTGAGAGCCTGGCACAGGTTGCCCAGGGAGGTGGTGGAAGCCTCCTGCCCAGAGATGTTTGCAGCCAGGCTGGGGGTGGCTGTGAGCAACCTGCTGTGGTGTGGGGTGTCCCTGCCCGTGGCAGGGGGGTTGGGACTGGCTGAGCCTTGAGGTCCCTGCCAACCCTGACAGTTCTATGATTCTAAGTTGCACCTCGAATGGTCACTTCTCCTTCCAGCTCCAAGCTGAACAGCCACACTCTGGGGAGGCTGCAGAAGGGGCACCCCAGAAAGCCACAGTCTGAGGAAACAGATCCCTCTTCCACAGGATTGAGCCCTAGCACCACCATACCCAGCTGCCAGGAATGCTTCTAAATCCATGCACCTGAAGAGCAAAACACTTGGCAGTCGGGAAGTGTGCTGATCACCATCATCAGACAGGACAGCTGCACACACCACCACCCCCACAGGTTAATGAACAATGACAGGGCTGCTAAGTCTCTGCCTAACCAGGTACAGCACTGCCCTCGGGGCAGAGGCTGCAAGTTACAGCCATACTCACTTAAGAAGACTACCCTGAGGTACACATCTTGTTGACCTTAAATCATCAAAGGTTTGGGACTTGGGGTACACCTGGGCAGGGCATCTTGGCTCTGGAAAGCAAATTACTGCAGAGCCGTGAAAGACTCAGGGCTGAACTCACTGAACTTGTCTTGAAGCTCCACTGGGGTAATACCAGCTGTGTAATGACCCTGAAAACAGCAGCAAGACCATGTTTGGCCTGGAGAGCTTCCAAAAAGCACCTCAGCAAAAGCTGCAAAGGGACCAAGGTGGATCCTAAAGGGTCAGGTCACTAGTGTGGTGTTACCCTTTGGAATGGGCCACACTTGGGGACTTATGGAGAAACATTCAGCTGGAGAATAGAATAAACCAGGTTGGAAGAGACCTTCAAGATCATCGTGTCCAACCTATCATCCAACACCACCTAATCAACTAACCCATGGCACCAAGCACCCCAGCAAGTCTCCTCCTGAACACCTCCAGTGATGGTGACTCCACCACCTCCCTGGGCAGCCCATTCCAATGGGCAATCACTCTCTCCGTGTAGAACTTCCTCCTCACCTCCAGCCAAACCTCCCCTGGCACAGCTTGAGACTGTGTCCTCTTGTTCTGGTGCTGGCTGCCTGGGAGAAGAGACCAACCTCTGCCTGGCTACAACCACCCTTCAGGCAGTTGGAGAGAGCAAGAAGGTCTCCCCCTGAGCCTCCTCTTCTCCAGGCTAAGCAACCCCAGCTCCCTCAGCCTCTCCTCACAGGGCTGTGCTCCAGACCCCTCCCCAGCTTTCTTGCCCTTCTCTGGACACCTTCCAGAAAGACAACCCCCTTCCTAAACTGAGGGGCCCAGAACTGGACACAGAACTCGAGGTGGGGCCTAATCAGTGCAGTGTACAGGGGCAGGATGACCTCCCTGCTCCTGCTGGCCATACTGGGAGACCTCTGAGGTCCTCCAAAGTCCACCCAGTATCTAACCCTACCATGCCTGGGTGCTAAACCATATCCTTCAGCTCCGTGTGTTTGTGTCACAGATTCTCTAGGAAGGAAAGTTCACCATGAGCCAGCAATGTGCCCTCACAGCCAAGAAGGCTATTGGACTCCCAGGGTGCTTTAAGAGGGTGACCAGCAGGTCAAGAAAACTTCCTGTCACCCTCTACTCTGCCATGGGGATGCCACACCTGGAGTCCAGTTCTGAGCTGGCCAGTCCCAGAGAGACAGAGAATTCCAGTGGAGGCTACAAAGATGCTGAGGGGCCTGGGGCACCACTGTGAGGAAGAGAGACTGAGAGCCCAGCAGCTGTTGAACCTGGAGAAGAGCAACCCCAGAGGGGATCTGAGCGATGCTCAGCAAGAGATAAAGGGTGGGGGGCAAAGAGACTGGGGCCAGGCTCTTGTCAGTGGTGCCCAGACACCAGGACAAAGGGCAGTGGGCACAAAGTGGAACCCAGGAGGTTCCACCTGAACCTGAGGAGAAACTTTGTTGTCAGGCTGCCCAGAGAGGTTGTGGAGTCTCCTTGTCTGGAGAGATTCCAACCCCCCTGGGCATTGTGCTCCTGGGCAAGCTGCTGTGGGTGCCCTGCTGGAGCAGGGGGTTGGACTGGATGATCTCCAGAGGTCCCTGTCTAACCCCCAGCACGCTGGGGTGCTGTGAAATTATCAGGGGAAGGTAAAAACCAACTGTATTTTTGTATAACACACACTTTGGAAACAGAAGGGAAGGGAAGAAGGCAGGTGGGACAGGCTCTCTTATTCCAGCTGCTCTACAGACACTTGCTCATCTTCAGTAGCAGCACAGCCTTCAAGCGAGGTGAGATGCTTTGAGGGCTCAGCACCACGTCAGAGCAAGCAGCAGCCCTTAGATCAGGCAGCAACTGTAGGAGAGCCCAGGATGGAGAGGTTCTTCGGCACGTTTTGAGCCCCGGCTCTGCACGCTGCACAAGGGCAATGCCTGTGCTAGAAGCATGCTGGGAGGGGAAGGCAGAGGAGATTTATAAACCACTGTCGGCCCCTCGCGAAGAAACCAACTCCCAGCTCAGCATCAAAGCCCAGCCCAGGGCTTTACAAGCGCCTGGGTTTGTTTCTCTCTCTCTGTCTGCAATCAGGCTTCAGGAACATCTGGACTTCACGCTTGGGTTTGAAAGCCAGCATTTAAGTAGGTCTTCAGCCCCTCTAAGGAGCTAAGTGAGAAAGTCCTTCGCTGGTTTCATGCCTGCACAGCAGGGGAGGGCTCGCAGGACATCCTTCCTCTGGTTTAAGCAAATCTTTCCATTCTGGGAGGGCAAAGGCAGAACCCTGCCAAAAAAAAAACCCACCCTGGAAAAAAACCCAAGAAATCACAACCCCAAAAACCCCCACAACTCGTCCCAGAAGTCCTTTGGTTTTCCCCTTCCCCTGAAAAACCAAACAAAACCCAAACCAAGCCAAAAAAAAAAAAGCCCCAAAGCCACAGCTTACCAGAAACAGCAGACAGGAGACAGCCAAAAGGTACAGTTCAGAGGATTGGTTCTCTTCTCCACCTACTACAAAGTTGTTTGGGCAATGAACACTGCAGGCAGGCCCCAGGAAGAGGTCTGCACGCTGAGCAAAAGCAGCAGAGGGCACATTTTGCCGTGCCGCGGGGGCAGACTTTGCGGCGGGGGGGCGGCGCGGGGGCATTTTGCGGCGCGGGGGGCACATTTTGCGGCGCGGGGGGGCATTGTGCGGCGCGGGGGGCACATTTTGCCGCGGCGCGGGCGCGGCGCGGGGGGCGCACATTTTGCGGCGCGGGGGGGGGCACATTTTGCGGCGGGGGGCGGCGGGGGGCGGTGCGGCGCGGGGGCACATTTTGCGGCGCGGGGGGCACATTGTGCGGCGCGGGGGGCACATTTTGCGCGCGCGGGGCGGGCACATTTTGCGGCGCGGGGGCACATTTTGCCGCGCGGGGGGGGGGCATTTTGCATTGTGCGGCGCGGGGGGCCGCGCGGGGGGCACATTTTGCGGCGCGGGGGGCACATTTTGCCGCGCGGGGGCACATTTTGCCGCGCGGGGGGGGCATTTTGCCGCGCGGGGGGCGGCGGCAGACTTTGCGGCGCGGGGGGCACATTTTGCGGCGCGGGGCGGGGGGCCGCACATTTTGCCGCGCGGGGGGGCGGGGGGCATTTTGCCGCGCGGGGGGCACATTTTGCGGCGCGGGGGCGCAGACTTTGCGGCGCGGGGGCAGACTTTGCGGCGCGGGGGGCACATTTTGCGGCGCGGGGGGCACATTTTGCGGCGCGGGGGGGCGCGGGGGGGCGCACATTTGCGGCGCGGGGGCACATTTTGCGGCGCAGAAACCATAACAAAACAAAAACCCCCAAAAGGTTTCACAAAACTGGTTGGGCAGCTCTGTCACTTGACTACAGCCCGCAGCAGCTCAGCTTTGTTTTGTCTTCTGGGAGCTCTCCGGCTGAAAGCTGAACCTCTGAAATGGATCAGCCCCACCGGCAGTCCCCCAGGCCGGCTTGCCCCACGCCTCCTCAAGCAGAGAAGCAAAGCCCGGGAGAAGGTCTTGACCCCCAACTGGAGCAGGAAGACCAAGCACAGATGAGCAGCACCTTGCTTAGGTAAGCTTTTGGAGCAGGCAGAGGATGTTACCAAGCCATCAGAGTCATCAGCCTGGAAATCCCCAGCACACAGGATGAGCTCCACAGCCTCCTTTTCTTGTTCAAGCAGTGCTTTGGAGGTCAACAAACCCCCACTGAAGACTTGCACAATAAAAGTCCCAACATCACTTGGCTTGGAGATACCTTCCTGACATCCAGCAGCCTGCTCTCTCCCTGCCAAAGCACCCGAAAGCTGACCAAGTCCAGGCAGGAAGAAAGCCTTAACATCATTTCCCCCCACCCCCTCTATCTTAGGAGGCAGCACCAGAGATTACCACAGAGGTAGGAGCCAGGCAGTACCACTGATTGTCATCTCTTCCTCCTCCTCTCAGATGCAAGAGGTCAAGGTTGAGGTGAAAGCCTCATCCCTGGAGGTGTTTGCAGCCAGGCTGGAGGAGGCTGTGAGCAACCTGCTGTGGTGTGAGGTGTCCCTGCCCATGGCAGGGGGTTGGGAACTGGATGAGCCTTAAGGTCCCTTCCAACCCTGACAATTCTCTATAGGACTTTGTGCTGTCTAGTTCCCTTTCAAAACAAACTGGCTTGCAGTTCCTGCCATGTTCTCAGCTGCCAGAGCAGATAGATACCCAGGGGGTGTTTAGGTTGAGCACACCCCTGCCAAGCATGGTTCTCAGAAGTAACAGCATCTGCCCCAAGCAGGAAATGAGGCTTCCTGTTCTCTTGGGTTCTTTCCAGGAATCACCAAGGATGTCATCAAGGTGCAGAGGGAAGAGTTTTACTTAAAGGGCAGGAAGTTTTCCCCCTCTCTGTCTCTCCACCTCCCCCTCTGGCTGTGGAGCCTTGAGGACCACCACCACCACTCGCCCTCCACGGACACATGGAAGGAGCTGAGCGAAACCCAGGCTCAAGCAACCACCTTGGGAAAGCAGCTGAGCCCAGCTGGGCTTATCCATCAGCATTCCCAGCAACAGCAGGCTTTCCAGTTCAATCCATAGCTGAAGCCAGATGTTGCTAGAAGCCAAGTGCAGGACACTGCATACCCAGAAGAGTGCAGGAGGACAAGCACTCCCTCTTGCTTCCTGGGATAAGCCCCTGGAGGAGCCCAAACATCCCACCAAGCTCACCAGAGCACTAAAGTCCAATGCCCCTGGGGGACCAGCTCACAGGAGAATGGAAGTGCCTCCTGGCACCAGACTTCTCAAGATCTCTCCCCTCTAGGGTCCCATCCACATGATCTTAAGTGGCAGAAAGGAATTAACGGGAATGAAGAAAATCAAATGCCACCACAGAGCAAAGAGAGGAGAGACCTCTGGCTTGGTGCTCTGACTATGAAGCTTCAGCACTAAGCTTTCTGGAACAACAGAGGAGACAGAGTCTGCTGTACAGAGTCCACTTTAATCATGTAATCATACAACAGAGTCTACTTTAATCCTATCACATGCTTTGAATCAGATCCTTTGCTGATAGCAAGGCACTGATCTCAAGCAGCAGAGTTTTAACCCTTTAGCCCCACAGATACAGAGCTGGAAGACCACTGCAGACCCACTACAATCAGAAAATCAAAGTCCTGCTGGCATGGAAAAGTGTCTCTTGGCCTGTTCACAGAAACATTTCCTCTGCTCTTGGTGACCTCAACAGTCTTGGTTTCCTCAGGTGCACTATTTGCTCCTTGCAGCACCCTCACCATTTACCAGCTGTGTGCCTGTGGCTTCTGAACTGCTCCTGTTCCTCTCCTACCACGGGGGCACGGTTAGGTGTGATTCCAGAGCAGAAGGCTCCAGTCCAGCAGCTGTAACCACTGCACAGAACCACAGAACTGTCAGGGTTGGAAGGGACCTCAAGGATCACCCAGTTCCAACCCCCTGCCATGGGCAGGGACACCTCACACCACAGCAGGTTGCTCACAGCCACCTCCAGCCTGGCTGCAAACACCTCCAGGCAGGAGGCTGCCACCACCTCCCTGGGCAGCCTGTGCCAGGCTCTCACCACCCTCATGGGAAAGTTCTTCCTAACATCCAATCTGCATCTCCCCACTTCTAGTTTTGCTCCATCCCCCCAGTCCTATCCCTCCCTGACACCCTCAAAAGTCCCTCCCCAGCTTTCTTGGAGCCCCCTGCAGATAGTGGAAGGCCACAATTATGTCTCCTCAGAGCTTTCTCTTCTCCAGACTAAACAACCCCAACTCTCTCAGGCTGTCTTCCACTCTACAATCTGAAGGATCCCACTGCAGGGGGTTGCCAGTCAGTAGAGTGCCAAGCACAGGATTGCCACAAGGTTCTCAGACAAAGCATCTCGTGGTCTCTCCCAGACACACAGGGAGAGGGAGGGCATGGAAAGCAACCCAACAACCCTACAAGTAGACAGGGACATCCAGGCTCAGTGGACTAAGTGGCATGAAGCCATTTCACAACAGTGGTTACAGAGCCAGGGGAAGCTGCTGCTGGCCCCAGCCTCTGTGCTCACTGCCCTCAGGCTCCAGGGAAGCTAAGTCCCATCAGACCATCCCAGGGTGACACAGGGCTACACACCCCCCAGAGCCCAGCCTGGCTGCTGGCAAGACAAGCACCATCAGAGGCATTGTGAGGACAGCCATTTCACAACATCCTCAGTTTCACACCACAGACAGCAGCAGGCATAAACTGAAAAGAGAGAGTCAGAACCATAAATAGCTTCAGAGGAAGGGACTCTGTCTCAAGCCAAATGGTAACTTTGAGAGGGCAGAAGGGCAAGAAAACCCCTGAAGTACAAGAGTTCAAAGTGTAGCTGTTTGGAGTCACACTCTTCTATTCAGAAATTCCACCTAAACCCACATTTTCCCTTCAATACCAATGCAAGCAAACCAAACACTGCTCTGGTTACTCTGAGGATGCAGGTTAAGAGCAAATGTCATGCTCTACAGAATCCCAAGGATGGTGGAGGTTGGAATGGACCTCTGGGGATCATCCAGTCCAACCCCCGATCAAGCAGGGCACCCTCAGCAGCTTGCCCAGGAGCACAGCAGCCAGGGGGTTGGAAGCTCTCCAGGCAAGGAGACTCCACAACCTCTCTGGGCAGCCTGCTCCAGGCCTCCAGCACCCTCACAACAAAGAAGTTTCTCCTCCTGTTCGGATGGAACCTCCTGGGTTCCACTTTGTGCCCACTGCCCTTTGTCCTGTTGCTGGGCACCACTGAGAAGAGCCTGGCCCCAGCCTCTTGCCCCCAACCTCCAGCACTGATCAGATCCCCTCTGGGGCTGCTCAACAGCCCCAGGGCTCTCGGCCTTTCCTCCTCACAGAGATGTTCCTGCACTCTGGAAGAGTCAGTCCTGGCAGAGGCTGCTGCACCACCTCTGAGATGTATGGCAGCACTGACTGGCACTTCTCCCTCCCACCTCTGCACAGCAGTCTCCTCACTCCAAGCTCTTCCTGCAGCAGGAACTAAGTGGGAAAGAGAGCTGCATTGTGCGGCTGTGCAAAGGGCAGCACCGTCAGGAGCAAGAAGAACCCAGCACAAGCTGGTGGAGAAGCTGCAGCAGAGCTGCTTGGTGCCCAGCAGGAGCATTTTAGGAGGCTAAATGAGGAACTGCCATCCTGGGCAACCTGCTCTAAGTGCCCCTGCTTTAGCAGGGGGTTAGACTAGATCATCCCCAGAGCTCCATTCCAACCCCTATCACTCTGTGATCTCAGTAGACAAAGCTGGAAAACACAGGAAGCCTCTGGAAAGTGCTTAGCCAGCTGGAAGAAATGCTTTTCCTTTTTGCTGAAGATGGTCCTGGAGGCCACAGGCAGCAACACCCTGCTGCCTGCCACATTACCAGGCAGGTAATCCCAGCAGACTGAATTGGAGCAATTTAATTAGAGCAATGTGAGAACATGCCTCAATTATAGACCTGCCACCTGCAGTTAGGATCACCCCCTTCCACCAAACACCACCCAAACCAGAGCCCAGCAAGGCCATCAACCCACCCTTCCCAGCACCGAGCACGGAGGTTACAGGCAGGGCTGCTTCCAGCCAAGGGGAACAGACATATGGGATAAGTTCCCAGGAATTTGGCAGCGAACAGAGACAGCAAGGCTTTGGGAAAAGGAGGGGCCTCCTTGGAGCCTGAAGTAGTCTGGAAGAGGGGCTCAGCTGAACCCAACTCAAGGGAGGCTGGGTGGCCTTTTCCACCTTCGTGTAAGGGTCTCCTAAATTTAGAGTGCAAGTATTTCAGGAGACTGAAATGGAAAGATGCTACAAGAATGAGGAGGGGAAAGGGATGTCCAGAGACACTTCTCTGAAAAATAATGAGCTTTTATCCAGAAGCTGGCAGGCTCACAGGATGTGAGGGGTTGGAAGGGACCTCCAGAGGTCTTCCAGTCCAACCCCCTGCCAGAGCAGGAGCAGAGAATCCAGCACAGGTCACACAGGAACACATCCAGGCAGGGATGGAAAGGCTCCAAAGAAGGAGACTCCACAACCTCTCTGGGCAGCCTGCTCCAGGCCTCTCGGACCCTCACAGGGAAGAAGTTCCTCCTCGTGTTGAGGTGGAACCTCCTGGGCTGCAGTTTCCATCCATTGCCCCTTGTCCTATCCCAGTGTGCAGCTGAGCAGAGTCTGTCTCCTCCCTCCTGATCTCCAGCCCTCGGCTATTGATAGACATTGATTAAATCCCATCTCAGTCTTCTCCTCTCCAGACTAAAAAGAGTTATTTATTCCTTAATTCCCTCTGTCCCCCTACATGGTTCTCTTGAGAGGAAATGGCCTCAAGTTGCCCAGGGGGATGCTTAGGCTGGCCAGCAGAAGAAAGGTCTTCCCCAAAAGGGTAGGCAAGGGCTGGCCCAGGCTGCCCAGGGCAGTGGGGAGTCCCCGCTCCTGGAAGGGTTTCAGAGCTGTGTAGATGTGGTACTGAGGGCCATGGTTTAGTGGCAGTTGCACTGGATCTCTTCCAGCCTAAACAGTCCTATGGCTGTTCCTACCTCCTATCAGTTCTATCAGTTTTAATCAAGCCAAGCTCACCAACAACATCAAGTTACAGCAAGGGGGCTCATCCTTGCTACCCGGGCAGGCCATGGCTGTGACAGGAGGCTCCTTCTGCCCTGAGGACCTGGGTTCACTCCTCCTTAGTGCAGCAGCAGCTTGACATCCAGCCCAGCAAGGCCCCACTGCCTGCTCCTCTTCTGCCAGGAGGAGAAGCACCCAGGCCCTCTGCTCAGAGTGTGGGCGTGGGGACAACCATCAGCCATCCCAGCAGGAACACAGCTGCTGACCTGACTCAGAAGCACAGAAACAGTCAGCTTGGAACAGACCCTCAGGATCATCAAGTCCAACCCAGAACCCTGCTCTCCAAGGCTCACCCCTAACACACAGCCCCAAGCACCACATCCAAACCACCTTTAAACACCTCCAGGCTTGGGGACTCCACCACCTCCCTGGGCAGCACTTTCCAATCCCTGACCACTCTTGCTGGGAAAATTTTTTCCTTAATGTCCAGTCTGAACCTCCCCAGTCACGGCTTGAGGCCATTCATAGAATCAAAGGCCACTGGGTGGGCTGGCAAATACCAAGCTGCCACTGGATAGGTTTAGACTGGACATTAGAAAAGCTTTGTTCAGGGCAAGAGTGGTCAGGGGGTGAAATGTACTGCCCAGGGAGGTGGTGGAGTCCCCAACCCTGGCTGTGTTTAAAGGTGGTTTGGATGTGGTGCTTGGGATATAGGTTAGGGGTGAACCTTGTAGAGTAGGGTTCTGAGTTGGACTTGGTGACCCTGAGGGTCACAGAATCATAGAATCAGTAAGGTTGGAAAAGACCTCAGAGATCATCAAGTCCAACCTCTCACCCAACACCTCCTGACAACTAAACCATGGCTTCAACTGCCTCATCCAATCCCCTCTTGAACACCTCCAGGGACGGTGACTCCACCACCTCCCTGGGCAGCACATTCCCTCCTGTTCTATCACTAATTACCTGTGAGAAGAGACCAGCACCAACCTCTCTGCAACATCCTTTCAGGCAGCTGTAGAGAGCAAGGACCATGCTGCTTCACCACCTCTTCATGTTCTGGAAGCTACTACTTCTCCAATCAAGGGGAAAAATACCAACCCCAACAAACAGAAAAGCTGTTGGCTTTTCCTCCGAACAGGGTGCTTGGATCACTGCCACGCTTTGCCGGCATATTAATAACAGCTTGGAATGTAAAGCCTGCTGTGTAGGTGTGAAGAGAGGAGCAGAAACAACTCTCTCTTTTTTTTTTTTTTTTTTGAAAGAAAAGAAGCCTCTAAACTACAAATATGCACAAAAGCTCCAAAAAAAAGAGCCCTGCCATTGCAATCCCCTCAACCACAGCTCACACGCTGCTCGTCAGCAGAGGCTCTGTCTCTCTGCTGGGCAAACAAGGAGCAACTGTTTAGGTTCCCACAGGACGGCGCCGAGTGCAGGGCCATCGACACTTGCACACACGCTGGCAGGTCCTGCTCTCAGCTGACAGCTGGGCTAGGAAGAGCTTTCCCATCTGCCTGGAGCTTACTGCTTCACTACAGGGTCAAGCCTTCACAGTCTCACAGTATCACCAAGGTTGGAAGAGACCTCAAAGCTCATCAAGTCCAACCTGGCACCACAGACCCCATGACTAGACCATGGCACCAAGTGCCACATCCAATCCCCTCTTGAACCCCTCCAGGGACGGTGACTCCACCACCTCCCTGGGCAGCCCATTCCAATGATGAATAACTCTCTCAGTGAAGAACTTCCTCCACACTTTGAGCCTAAACTTCCCCTGGAGCAGCTTGAGACTGTGTCCTCTTGTTCTGGTGCTGGTTGCTAAAGAGAAGAGACCAACCCCTTCCTGGCTACAACCTCCCTTCAGGTAGTTGGTAGAGAGCAATGAGCCTCGGAATGGCAGCCTCGGAAGCTGCGACACAGACCAGGAACGCAGGAAGCAGCCAGGCCCAAAGCCCACCAGCAGGACTGCAGCAGCAGCTCAGAGGAGCCTTTGAGGTCATGGACTCGGGCATTAGAGCAGTTTGTTGCTCCTCAAAACAGCCCTCCCTTCCAGCAGCCTCTTCTGTTGAAGCAGCAACCAGCTCCACGCCACTTTTGACGTGAAGACATTTCCACACAGTTTCAGCAAGAGCATTTTGGTCGCCCCACTTTTGTTCCAGGAAGCCATGAGTCACACACACTATCGCCCCCGGGAGCAGGGGCAAGAGGAAACTTTGAGCTGTAGGGTCCCCTCACGTCAGGCTTCACCTCCCACCCCTCAGGAAAAGTCTCATGGAGAGGCTGGGGCTCACTAACAAAGCTGACCTGCCCCACAGGGCTCCGCTCCACTCTTCCTCACCCCCAGCCCCGAGAGCCTCCGCTGTAACCACAGCTTCCCCTCCAACTCCTGCACACCATCTCCAGGGAGGTACAGCAGATCCCTTGGGAGCAGAAGGGCTGACCCTGGCTTCACGTGGCCCATCATAGTGATCCAGCACTGCCCTGCACAGCAGCTGCCAAGCTGAAGTCGCCTCTAATTAAAAGAGCTTCCCTGGGGAGTGCGCAGATCCCCTGCACGACTCAAAGACTGCTTTAGTTATTCCACAGGCAGTGCCACCACAAACCTGCATTAGAAAGGGACCTGAATGCAAAGAAGAGCCCAGCAGTTCCTTAGACTGTTGGGAAAGTACAAGCATGCAGCTGGGGTTTTGTGTGGTTTGGGTTTTTCCCTCCCTCCCCAGAAAAGGCTTCAAAGATGAGCACAACCCCGCTGCCTGCCTGGGACGCCCCAGCTTCTTCAAGCATCCAGCACAGATGCTGCACAGGAGTTCCTGTCTCTGCTTGGGCAGCTTGCAGGTCAGCAGACCCCTCAGTCCATGTCCAGCACAACACTTTGGATCCATGCCTGACTATGAAGAGGGAGCCCAGTTCCATGATCACAAGACAGGGAGGAATGGGAGCGAGGGGACGGGAGCCAGAGGTGACTCGGTAAAGCACAATGGGAAGTTGAGGACCTTCCAGAGAAGCCACTCAAGACTGACTCATCACTAGCAGCTTCAGTCCCCACTGACACACTCAGCAGGCACATGACCAGCTCCACCGAGGTCAAGAGGACACTCTGCACCACACCACAAGCATAAAACCAGGAACACAGAATCGTGGAGGATGGACAGGGACCTCTGGAGGTCATCCAGTCCAACCCCCTGCTAAAGCAGGGCACCCACAGCAGCTTGCCCAGGAGCACAATGGCCAGGGGGGCTTGGAATCTTCCAGAGAAGGAGTCTCCGCAACCTCTCTGGGCAGCCTGCCCCAGGCACCCTCACACCAAAGAAGTTTCTCCTCACATTCAGATGGAACCTCCTGGGTTCCCAGTCTGTGCCCACTGCCCCTTGTCCTGTCTCTGGGCACCACTGGAAGAGCCCAGCCTCATCCCCTTGCCCCCACCCTTTAGCTCTTGCTGAGCACTGATCAGCTCCCCTCTGGGGCTGCTCTGCTCCAGACTCAACAGCCCCAGGGCTCTCAGCCTTTGCTCTTCACAGAGATGCTCCAGGCCCCTCAGCAGCTTTGTAGCCTCCCACAGACGCTCTCCAGTAGTTCCCTTCCCTTAACTGGGGAGAGTCCAGAACTGGATCCAATACTCTGGATGTGACCTCACTAGGGTAAACAGGGAGAAGAATCTCCCTTGACTTGCTGGCCACATTCTTCTTCATGCACCCTAGGAGACCATTGGCTTTCTTGTCCCCAAGAGCACAGTGCTGGCTCACGGTGCACTTGTCCACCAGCACTTTCAGGTCCTTCTCTGCAGAGCTGCTTTCCAGCAGGTCCCCCCTCACCTGTACCGCTGCAGGAGGTGATTCCTCCCCACGTGCATTGCTCTATAGCTGTCCTTGCTGAACTTCCTGGGGGTCCTCTCTGCCCACCTCTCCAGCCTGGCCAGGACTGGCTGAATGGCAGCACAGCACCGACAGCCTGTTAGCCACTCCTCCCAGTTTGGCACCGTCAGGAAACCTCTGTCAGCAAGCTCTTCTCTCACCTCTTTCAAGCTGCCTCCATGGCAGCAGCCGAAGGGAGGAAGGGCAGTGCTGCTTGTGGGCAGGTCAGCAGCTCTGATGGCTCGTCCCTTCTTTTGCTTGCACACAAGACACCTCCCTCTGCCTGAAGCAGAATGATTTTTCCCTGTGAGGGGAACTCTATTATGTAACTTCAAATCTCCAGGCTGCTGAGTCTCCTAACGTACAGAGCTTGTCCCAGATCAGCACCTCTCCAGTACACAGGGCTATGGGATTATCATCATCGCCGTCCTGGGAGGGATGAGTGAGCTGCTTACTGCCCAGAAACCATTTTGCCGCGAAGGAGAGAAGAGTGCTTTTGTTATCTACCTGTCAGCTGCAGAGAAGCTCTGGCAGCAGCTCAGCAGCAGCTATAAATGCCACCAGTGCTCCTGGTGGCAGAGGAGAGCTGGACCCACCCGAGCTGCCAAGCTCCTTCGCCACAGTCAGGCCACTTACCTCAGCAGCAAGTGGTAGAAATGAAGTCGACACAGCACACTTTGATTTGCCTTGCTTTTAAACGGTGGTGTCCCAGTTCTGAAGCTCCAGCAAGGAGATAAAAGAACTGGAGCAATCAGCCAGACAACCCATGCCTGTGCCTCTTCCCATAGGACCAAACCTGCCTTCAGCTCAGCCTCCTTCCCTCTCTCCTCTCGACTTACTCTGGGTGACCCCCAAACCACCTGGCACCCTCGCGCCAAAGACGTTTCTCCTCGCGTTCAGGCAGAGCCTCCTGAGCTGCAGTCTGTGCCTGCTGTCCCACGTCCTGCAACTGCTCCCAGAGGGCACACACACACAGGTACTGTGCTGCCAGCCTCTTCCAGCCCAGTAGGCTATACTGGTTTATTCTTTTCTGCTGCTGTCCCCTCCCAGGCAGTCCCTTTCACAGCGCTGCCCACAGTGACCCCTCAATCTTTCCTCCAGCAACCCAGCTGGCTCTGAATCCATCAGCACACACCAGCTGTGACTGAAGCCATCTCCAGCACACAGCTCCTGGTGCTTCCCTTCTCACCAAGTCTAGGTTCCAGTCAGCCATTACCTGCCCTGGTGTGTCCCAGCCCCAAGAGCTTTTGGCAGACTGGGACACAGCCCACTGACCCTCTAGGGGCTGCCAGTGCTGCCTCTGCCTTCCCCACCATTCCTTTCGCTATGCCAAGAAGTTTTGAGCCTTTCCTGCATTTCATTCCCTCTTTAAGAGCACAGAGGAGCTAGGAAGAGACAGAGGTGGTTGGGTGTTGACTGCAGCTCGTGGCACAGCTCCTAGAGAAGGTGGCTCAGGCTGCCCTCCCCTCCCGCAAGTTAATCATTCTCCGGGGGGAAGTTCCGCGTTCCTCTGACACAAGCAGAGGCGCAAAACCAAGCTTGTTCCTTAGCCCACCACAGCTGACAACCACAGGGCAGGACTCCACATCCCACAATGTCATGATCCATGTTCAGAGACAAATGAAGCCAGGAAAGAAGGAGGGAGACCTTCCCATTCCCTACAACACCCTGAAAGGAAGGTAGAGCAAAGCAGGGCGCGGCTGCTTCTCCCAAGGAACAAGCAGCAGGACAAAAGGAAACGGCCTCAAATTGTGCCAGGAGAGGTTTGGGTTGGGCATGAGGAACAATTTCTTCCCCCAAAGGCTTGTCAAGCCCTGGAACAGGCTGCTCAGGGCAGTGGTGGAATCCCCACCCCTGGAGGTATTTAAAAGCAGCGTAGGTGTGGTGCTGAGGGCCATGGTTCAGTGGTGACCTAGCAGTGCTGAGTTAAGGGTTGAACTCCATGATCTTAAAAGGTCTCTTCCAACCAAATCAAGTCCACGATTCTAAGGAGGAGACACGGATGTGGTGCTCATACGCCAGAGAAACGAAGTTAAGGCCCTGTAGGGTAGGGGGCAGAGGCCCTGGCAGTAAAAAGTTCATTTTGATACACCTGAGTTTTTCTAAAGAGGAAACTGAGAAAGAAGTGCAAGAACTGAGGCTCAAATCATCCCCTGCTGGCACAGACACAGAATATTAGGGGTTGGAAGGCACCTGCAGAGCTCAACCCCCCTGCCAGAGCAGAAGCACCCAGGGCATCTCACACAGGAACACATCCAGGTGGGTTTGGAAAGTGTCCAGAGAAGGAGACTCTATAACCTCTCTGGGCAGCCTGCTCCAGGACAATCACCTCACCATAAAGATGTGGTGGGTTCTGGCTTGTACCCGTTTTCTCCTCAGACCTTTTCCTATTTCCTCCTCCACAGCCAACTGGAAGTGTTGCTACCTCCTCCAGACACACCTCAAGCCCTGCTAGACCCATGCTGGCACCTCCCATTCACCAGGGAGCAGAAACAAAGAGGAGAGCAGGAAGAAAGTGGCTGCCACGTGAGAAGCACCATTGAAAGTGGAGCAGGATTTATCTCCTCAGACAGCATGGGGCATGGTAACAGAGCCTGAGGTCCCTGTGGTAGCACCTTTGCCTCTGCTGCACACTTCCTGCTGTGACAGTGCCAGCAGGCACCAAGAGCCATGGTTTGAGCAGGGAAACAGCATGGTGCTGGTATTTACCAGAGGTCTATGGAAGGGTCCTTGTCACTCCCCCATTTAAACATCTACTGGGTGAATGCCTGCACTCCCAAATGGTACCTCTGCTACCTTACAGCTGTGACATCACAGTATCACCAAGGCTGGAAGAGACCTCGAAGATCATCGAGTCCAACCTGTCACCACAGACCCCATGACTAGACCATGGCACCAAGGGCCACATCCAGTCCCCTCTTGAACACCTCCAGGGATGGTGACTCCACCACCTCCCTGGGCAGCACATCCCAATGGCCAATGACTCTCTCAGTGAAGAACTTTCTCCTCACCTCCAGCCTAAACTTCCCCTGGCACAGCTTGAGACATGAGGACCAAGAGATGCAGGAGAGGGATAAAACCTTTCCTCACAGTATCACAGTACATTAGAGGTTGGAAGGGACCTCAAGAGATCATCCAGTCCATGCCTCTGCCAAAAGGAGGAGCACCCAGGGCAGTCTGCACAGGAAGGCATCCAGGTGGGGTTGGAAAGGCTCCAGAGCAGGAGACTCCACAACCTCTCTGGGCAGCCTGCTCCAGGGCTCTGGCACCCTCACTGCAAAGAAGTTTCTCCTCATGTTGAGCTGAAACCTTCTCTGGTCAAGTTTGTCTCCATTGCTTATTACTGTGCACCAATGAAAAGAGCTTGGCATCTTTCACTCATGACCCACCCTTCAACTATTGATAGATATTGATCAGATCCCTCTCAGCCTTCTCTTCTCCAGACTAAACAGCCCCAGGGCTCTCAGTCTCTCTTCACAGGGGAGATGCTCAAGTCCCCTAAGCATCCTCCTGGCTCTCCCTTGGGCTCTCTCCAGCAGGTCTCTGTCTCTCTGGAACTGGGGAGCCCAGCACTGGACACAGGATTGCAGCAGCTGTGGTCTCAGCAGGGCAGAGCAGAGGGGAGCAGAACCTCCCCAGCCCTGCTGGCCACACTTGTCTTGCTGCCCCCCAGGCTCCCCTTGGCTCTCTTGGCCCCCAGGGCACATTGCTGTCCCATGCAGAGCTTGCTATGCACTCCTCAGCATGTTAGATGAAGAAATTCACACAAATCCCCCCTGCACCCTCTGGAGTTAGAGGCAGAGACAAGCTTGGGCAGCACGAGCAGGAAACCTCCACGGATCAGGGTAGGAAGGCTCCATGGACTCGTGGGAAGGCCTTAATAGAGCATTTCCAGCACCAGTTTACGGCTGTAGGTCACATTCCACCTGCCTGTGGCCTCAAGAACTAAAATAGAGACAATAACAGGAATGAAGAGTGTCCAGATGAGCTGCACCATTAAAGCTGCTAAATCCTCTTAAGGGAGGAGCTTCCCTGCAGCAGGATGGAGATCTCCCACGGGGAGAGCTCTCTCCAGGCACCCAGCTTGCATCTTGCTCCGTTTCTGTCACACACAGGTACGAAGCTGAGTGAATGCTGCAAGACTTCACCCAACCATCCCTGCCCTGCAGCAAAGGGACAAGGATGTCATCCGTGGGCTGCATGCAGAGGAGTGTGGCCAGCAGAGCCAGGGAGGTTCTCCTCCCCTCTGCTCTGCCCTGGGGAGACCTCACCTGGAATATTGCATCCAGTTCTGGGCTCCCCAGTTCAAGAGGGACAGGGATCTGCTGGAGAGAGTCCAAGGGAGGCTGCAAGGATGCTGAAGGGACTGCAGCACTGCCTGGGGAGAGCCCTGGGGCTGTTCAGTGTGGAGAGGAGAAGACTGAGAGGGGATTTAATCAATGTAGATAAATATCTGAGGGCTGGAGGTCAAGAGGGAGGGGACAGACTCTGCTCAGCTGCACCCTGGGATAGGACAAGGGGCAGTGGATGTAAACTCCAGCACAGGAGGTTCCAGCTCAGCATGAGGAGGAACTTCTTCCCTGTGAGGGTCCCAGAGGAACAGGCTGCCCAGAGAGGTTGTGGAGTCTCCTTCTCTGGAGCCTTCCCAGCCCTGCCTGGATGTGTTCCTGTGTGACCTGTGCTGGATTCTCTGCTCCTGCTCTGGCAGGGGGGTTGGACTCGATGATCTTTGGAGGTCCCTTGCAACCCCTAACATCCTGTGAGCCTGTGATCCCAGTGGTGCCCAGAGCTCTTGGCAAGGACAGAGAAGCCCAAGAGGGATTCTGGCCCAGAGCAGCTCCACTATTTTGAAAGCAAAATACTTCTATGAGAGAGGTGTTAAATGAAAGGACCTTCAGAGTGAGAAGCTGCTCACTTCCCTGGGTGACTCTAAACCCACACATTGGCTTGCAGAGTAGCTGGCAAAGGTCCTTCCCACCCCTGTGCCAGCCCAACATGCCCAAGCACCTGTGGATTACTTAACAAGCACAGCTGTACGTGCAGGAGTCCTTGCTCCAGCCAAGGGACCAGAAACAAGCATGATCATTAAAAACCACCAGTTGCAGCTGCAAAGGAGATCCTGTGATGGGACACCAGCAGGACCATCACCCCCTCTGCAATGACACCACAGAACAGGTCAGGGCCAGCACTGCCAATGCCCTTCTCCCCCATTTACACCTTCTTCCCACTTGGTGCTCATGACCAAGTTCCCTAAGGCCTGAGTAATTTGCCACTTTTACAGCTCGTTTGTCCAGATAAGCCTCCATGACATCAGCACAGACCAGCACTCCACCAAGACTGTTCCTCCCTCTAGATTTTCAGATTTTGCACCTTGTGGTCCACCAGAAGGATCCTACCCACAAGCTCTGCTCGGTGATTCTCCTGCAGCAAGCAAGCTTCACAGCTGCAGGCTAGGACAGGGATTTTTCTCAGGCCCAAGCTGCCTGAGAAGGTTAAAAGGAAAAGTCTCCCGTGGAGAGGATGTGTCACTGATGGCAGACTTCAAGCCAGCACCCTTGCACAGAAGCACACAGCAGGGGGGACGGGGTTCAAAGAGGCCTCACTAGCACTGGGACAGGTTAGGTCCCTGCAAACCTCTCCTGCCAGCAGCAGCAGCACAAACACCCCCAGGAGCTGCTCTGCTCACCACCACATCTGAGAGCACTGCAGCAGGGCACTGGGTCCCTCCCTTGCACAGCCAGTCAAGCTCTCATCTCATGCACAAGATGGAAACACCAGAGCCGGTCCAAGACACAGGAACAATTCATCCTGAACTAGCTTAACTAGTTTATGAAGCCAACAAATGTAGATTCCAGGACGGCTGAGGGTTTTCCATCCCCTCTTTTTTTTTCCTTCCTCCCCTCTGTACTGAGTGTTCCATTTTCCGTTGAAGCACACAAACAGCAAAGCTCTTCTGCTCCGGGGCAGAAAGGTACCCCAGGTGGCAACAAGTCCACAGATTTGTTAGCCGATCTTGAAGGTCTCTCTCAAGCAAAGATATTCTGTTAGCAGCCACACTGCAAGGCAGCCAACATCTACTCAGCTGCTGAAAGGCTCTGAACAACCAAAGATAACTCTGTGATTCTGCAAGACCGTTTCACAGACAACATCTACCCAGCCCAGCTGCTGAAAGGCTCCGAACTGAGATCTTAAAAGGATTAGGGGGGTGGGGGTGGGGAACAGAAAGAGACACAGGAGGCTGGGGCAGCACCACATTTCTGTCCTTCTAGCAGGGGTATAGAATTGCTAGGAGAGGCATCTAATCTCCATTTCAGCAGCCCCTCCAGACAGCAGCACTGCCCAGGTTCGCCAGCCTGCAGGTGAGGCAGATTCTGCCTTGCCAGAAGCGCCCTCCGAGCAACAACCCACCCGGCCCCCGGGAACCGCTGCAGCCCGGCTCCGCCGCCCCGGGAGAGGCGCTCTGCGGGCTTTGCACCGAACCTCACCCACCGAACGCCGCTCCAAGGGGCACACACACGTCAGCCGCCAGCAGCGGGGCCCGGCTCCCCTCTGCCCCAGCCACCCAGCCCGGGGGTGCACAGACTGCGAGCCCAGTCGACCCCCGGAGGAGCTTGCACTACCCCCCCGGCCCCCACCACGACCCCCGGGGGGCCCAGGGAGAGCTGCCCCTGCCCCGGTCCCCCCTGCAGCGCACCCACCTGCCCGGCTGGCTCGGCACAGCTCTCGGCTCCTTCCCCCGCTTCAAGCGCCGCTGTGGCCCCCGCTCTGCTCTCTGCTCCCTGCTCCCCGGGGCGGAGCCGGCGGCTGCGCCGCGCCAGCCCCGGGGCGGGGGAACGGCCACCGCCCCCCGGCCTGGACACCGCCCCCGCCCCGGCCTGGCCGCGGCCCGGGCCCGCCGGCGGCTGGCTGCCCCGTGCCCCGGCCCGGGCTCCAGCCACCCCTCAAAGCAAATCACCCCTCTGGGTGAGGCCAGGCTGGGGCAGCTGGGGAAGAGAAGGCTCCGGGGAGACCTCCTGGAGGAAAGAAATGTTTTACACCGAGGGTGGTGAGACGCCGGCCCAGGTTGCCCGGAGGGGTGGTAGGAGCTCCATCCCTGGACCCATTCCAGGACAGGTTGTTCGGGGCTCTGAGCAACCTGCTCCAGCTGCAGATGTCCCTGCCGGCTGCAGGGGGATTGGACTGGAGGGCCTTGACATCGGCCCCCTCTAACCCGAACCCCTCCACGATCCTATCATTTCCCACTCCTCATCAGAGCTAAGCTCTTGTGGCTCTTCTCACCTGCTCATCCTCTGCAGCTGGAGTCAACTCTCCTTCCTCCTCTCCCGCAGCTAGCCCAGGTGCTGCTCCAGGGTCTGTGTCCCTGCCTGGCTGTTTGCTGGTCACCTGCCTCAGACGATTCTCTCCCTTTGTGACCTATCAAGCAGGCAGACACACGCCTTCGTAATGAAAGCTGCTAACAGCTTGCCTGCTCCTGCGCGACCACGGAATCATTGAGGTTGGAAAAGGCCTCAAAAGATCATCAAAAGTTCTACCCCACGCCTCCATGGCTCTCTGCCCAGTGAAAGCAAGCCTGATGACCCACTCAGAGACTTTTTTCCGGTGGGTAATTTTGCTGCCCTGGTGAACCCTGTAAACATCAGCAGGGCTGCTGCATTGTTCCCCATCCAAACCCCGTGAAGCTCTGGCTTGCCCCAGTGATTACAGCAATGTGACAGCGAGGTGCTGACGTGCTGTGGCTGCTCTTTGCCCTGCTGAGCGCTGCCATTGCATTGTTCCCCTGGCTTTCCCGGTTGTGTGCAGCGGGCAGCAAGCTCACAGCACCAGCTTTGTGCTCCTGGCTTGTGGCATAACGAGCCCGATGGGACCCTGCCTCCTCTCTCCTGGCAGAGGAGGAGCAAAACAAAAACCACAGCAACAAGGCAGCTGGTAGCAATAACATGATCCTCTAAAACTGAGTCATAGAATGGTTTGGGTTGGAAGGAACCTTTGAAGGTCCTCTAGTCCAACCCCACCTGCAACTAGAGCAGGTTGCTCAGAGCCTCAAACAAACTGACCTGGAATGGTTCCAGGGATTGGGCTTCTACCACCTCTCTGGGCAACCTGGGCCAGGGTCTTACCACCCTCAGTGTAAAACGTTTCTTCCTTCTCTTTCTTATATTCATCCTCTTTTGTGTTTCTCACTGTCCTGGCAGGAGCAGGAGCAGGAGCAGTAAGTTCATGCAGCTCAAGGCCCTGGTCCTCACTCCTGGAGGCTGCAAAACCCGCTTGGGCCTTTGTAACAGTGGTACAATGGCCACCTCACTCTGTCCTTACAAGACGCCTCTCGGTCATCTTTCTGTGCCTGCAGGGTGGTTCCTCACTGTGCCAACAGGCTCTGAAGTAAACCTTTCTGAAGCCCTTTTCTATGTTGTCTTTTATTCATTGCATTCTGTGGGGTTTAATTCTTGCATTCAGAACCTCATCCAGCACAAACTTTTCCCTGCAGCTCCCATTCTTGTCCTCTGGCACCAGGACTAATGATATCTTTCTTCCTTCTTGCAGCACTGGTGTTCATCAGCCTTCCCACCAACCTGTACCTCATGCTGTAGACAGCTCTGGCAGGATGTGCCTAGAATCATTGAATTATTTCAGTTGGAAAAGCTCTCTAAGATCATCCAAGTCCAACCATCAACCCCACCACAGCCATCAAACCATGTCCTCAAGTGCCACAGCCACATGTCTTGAACAGCTCCAGGGATGGGGACTCCACCACCTCCCTGGGCAGCCTCTTCCAATCCCTGACCACCCCTGCAGTGAAGAAATCGCTCCTAATCCCCAACCTAACCCTCCCCTGGCACAATTTCACGCCATTTCCTCTCCTTTTATCCCCTGATGCTAAGGAGAAGAGACCAAACCCCACCTCACTGCAACCTCCTTTCAGGGACTTGTAGAGCATTGTGATGGGTTATGCCCATCCTGAAAGCAGGGTGGGAGGGCTTGTGAGAGCTTTGCCCTCCCTGGGGTGGGTTATCCCCCTGGGAAACCGAGTCTGTTCCACTCCCCCTCCCTGTCCAGCAAGCCTATAAAAAGGAAGAGACTGCAGCCATTTGCTCTCTTTTGGTCCTGCCTTGCCTGGACGAGAGGACCACTGCTGGCTGCCTGCTTCTCTGCCATGTGGTCAGGCCTGCTCCTCCTCCCTGCTACATCCACACCTCTCCAAAGCGCTTTGAAGGACTGGTTTTGTGTGTATATATTTTCCCCATCCATCCCTGTTCCTTACCCTTGTGAATCTTGCCAGCAGTGTGCCCAGGCGGCCAAGAAGGCCAAGGGCATCCTGGCCTGCATCAGGAATAGTGTGGCCAGCAGGAGCAGGGAGGCCATTGTGCCCCTGTGCTCAGCACTGGTTAGGCCACACCTTGAGTCCTGTGTCCAGTTCTGGGCCCCTCAGTTTAGGAAGGACATCGAGACACTTGAACGTGTCCAGAGAAGGGCAACAAGGCTGGGGAGAGGCCTTGAGCACAGCCCTGTGAGGAGAGGCTGAGGGAGCTGGGGTTGCTTAGCCTGGAGAAGAGGAGGCTCAGGGGAGACCTTCATTGCTCTCTCCAACTCCCTGAAGGGAGGTTGTAGCCAGGAGGGGTTGGTCTCTTCT
Organism: Picus viridis; assembly: GCA_033816785.1. Lineage (NCBI taxonomy): Eukaryota > Metazoa > Chordata > Aves > Piciformes > Picidae > Picus > Picus viridis. The sequence goes on from CM066585.1 coordinate 48,538,789, forward strand.
CTCTAGCAACCAGCACCAGAACAAGAGGACACAGTCTCAAGCTGTGCCAGGGGAGGTTCAGGCTGGAGGTGAGGAGAAAGTTCTTCCCAGAGAGAGTCATTGGCCCTTGGGATGTGCTGCCCAGGGAGGTGGTGGAGTCCCCATCCCTGGAGGTGTTCAAGAGGGGACTGGATGTGGCCCTTGGAGCCATGGTCTAGTCATGGGGTCTGTGGTGCCAGGTTGGACTCGATGATCTTCAAGGTCTCTTCCAACCTTGGCGATACTGTGAGACTGTGAACCCTTCCTGTTATTGTGTTATATACAGCTTAAAGAAAACTTTTACCTCTCTCCTCCCAAACCGACTCCAAACTATTTCTCGGTGGATTTGCTCCTTCCCTTTCTTTTTTTCTCTCGATTGGGAAAGAGGGGGGGGAGCAGGGGAGGGATTCTCAGCCTTGCCCCCATCTGAGCTCCTAAATCGCAGTGAAGGCTCAAACCACCACAAGCATGTGTAAACACAGCTCACATAACCAAGGATCCAACCCTGGCGCTGTCCAAACCAGGTCAGACAGGGCCTTGAGCAACCTGGTGGAAGGTGTCCCTACCCAGGGGGCTGGAACTAGATGACCTGTAAGGTCCTTCCTGACCCCAAGCCATTCCAGGATACTACAACTCACGTACCTTGGGTAGCACAGGGATCTGTGGGAGGGGGCTGCAGGCTGTGTAGCACCTTGGGCTGCATGGGTGCCACCAGCAGGCCCGCCAGCTGCAGCTGGCCCACGGGCTCAGCCAGGAAGAGGTGGTTGAAACCTGGGCACTGAAGCAGAACAAGAATGATAAAGTGGAAGTGAAATAACTGGTTCTGCACAGGGCCTTCTCAAGGTGTGGTTCCACCACCTGCTTCTGCAGCTGGGCACAGCAAGGCCAGGCTCCTCCTGGCTTGCAGAGGAACCTAACTCTGCTCAGGCTCCAGAGCAGTTGTTGTATGGTGTGGCACTTCAGGCTCTGCCTTTAAAATCAAGCTGCAGCTTTCCAGCAGAAAAGTAGACAAATATAAATCATTCACTCTTGGGTGTAAAAAAGGGAAACAAAAGACTGTCCTGACCGAATTTCATTGGCCAGAGTGCGTGGCATGGACACAGGTGTGCCCTAACAATCTTTCACGTTGCACTTCATTCTCATTCCCTTCTTTTCTCCCGTGGTTCCAGCTGCTTTGGCTGGGGAGTTAGCTGCCACTGGCTGGCCTTGCAGATGAGAAGGCTGACATTGCTGCTTTGGACTAACGTTCCTCCTCATGGCTCCTCTTTTCTTCTGTTACAGGGGGAAGGAGGGGGCTCAGGGGGGAGTGGAGCAGCTCCCCTGCTCTCTGGGATAGAATCAAATAGAAATAACCAGGTTGGAAAAGACTTTCGAGATCATCCAGTCCAACCTATCACCCAGCACCATCTGATCAACTAAACCATGGCACCAAGTGCCTCAGCCAGGCTCTTCCTAAACACCTCCAGGGATGGGGACTCCACCACCTCCCTGGGCAGCATATCTCAATGGCCAATCTCTCTGTCTTGAAAGAACTTCTTCCTCACCTCCAGCCTAAACCTCCCCTGGCACAGCTTGAGACTGTGTCCTCTTGTTCTGGTGCTGGTTGCTAGGGAGAAGAGACCAACTCCCACCTGGCTACAGCCCCCTTCAGGGAGTTGTAGAGAGCAATGAGATCTCCCCTGAGCCTCCTCTTCTCCAGGCTAAGCAACCCCAGCTCCCTCAGCCTCTCCTCACAGGGCTGTGCTCCAGACCCCTCCCCAGCCTTGTTGCCCTTCTCTGGACACCTTCCAGCAGCTCAACATCTCTCCTAACCTGAGAAGCCCAGAACTGGACACAGGACTCAAGGTGTGGCCTCAGCAGTGCTGAGCACAGGGCACAATGACCTCCCTGCTCCTGCTGGCCACACTGCTCCTGATGCAGGCCAGGATGCCCTTGGCCTTCCTGGCCCCCTGGGCACACTGCAGGCTCATGTTCAGCTGCTGTCAACCACTACCCCCAGGTCCCTCTCTGCATTGCTTCTTTGAACTAACATTCCTCCTAACAGCTCCTCATTACCTCTGTTACAGGGGGAAGGAGGGCCGGCCTTGGGGGGACAGTGGAGCAGCTCTCCTGCTCTCTGGGATCCCAGAGAGGCACAGGGGGGTTCTGTGCCACTTTCTGACTGTCAATATCAGTATAATATTGTAACTCCTGGATCTGTTGTACATTCACTGCATTCCATTGCAGAGTGTGGCTCTGGCTTGTAAATACAGCTCCCATGGCTTCCGTCTGAGCTGCTTGTGCTTAGTTAATGTGAATGGGGAACTTTCACCCACCACATATGGGCAGCTGTTAGTGCCTAAGATGAGGACAACTTTTGCATTGGAATTACTGGAGGCTAAGCTGCAGGAGTTGTTCTATCACCCCATGACCACTCCCCAGCAGAGAAGGGGGATCAGGAAAAGGAGAGGAGGCCTCTCGGGTTGAAATGAAAACAGGTGTCATGACACAGCCAAAGCCACACCAATATAAAGTCACACCTAGGAAACCCTACGGCAGCCAGGAAAACAGCCCTCAAGAGCAGGATGGTGAGCAAGACCCTCCAGAGCTGGGGAGAAGCAGGAGGAGAAGGAAGTGGCGCCCCTCTCCCACATTACCCTTTTATACTGAGCGTGGTATTTATGGGATGGGATACACCTGAGCCAGCTCAGGGCAGCTGCCCTGGCTTGGGCCCTTCTCAGCTTCAACTTCAAGCTGCTAACAGCCTCCACACCGTGGCTGGCCCTGGATTCCATCCCAGCCAAACCAGGACTGGGATTGGCAGTGTCTGACAACTTATTTACAGCCAGCCTTAGAATCATAGAATTGTTTCAGTTGGAAGACACCTTTAAGGTCATTGAGTCCAACCTTCAACCTAAGACCACCAGGGCCATTAAAGCATGTCCCGGAGTGCCACGTCCACACATATCTGGAACAGCTGCCCTGGGGACCATGTGCCTCTCTGGAAGTGCATCTCACCCCCTGGAGCTGTTTAGAGGTTGGTTAGATGTGGTGCTTGGGGATATGGTTTAGGGGTGAACTTTGTAGAATAGGGTTAATGGCTGGGACTTGATGATCCCAAGGGTCTTGTCCAACCTCGATGATTCTGTGAACTCTTTTCGAGCAGTAAGACCAGACAGGATCATGGAAGCTCTTTTCCTTTCCCTTTCTCTCACTTTTGATAGGCTTTGTCTTTAATTTAAACCTCTGGTCAGGCTTATAGCCTTACTTTGTAAGCCAGAATGCTAGCCTTACCTTGTAAGACAGAAAGCTCTGTGGGGCAGGAGAAGTAGTGTCTGCTTGTTCTCAAGTTCAGCTTTCCTCCTCTGGGCACTGGCAGGCTGCCCAAGCCCACAGGTAGGGAGTCATGGTGCAACAGAGAGAATTTAGCATGTCCATGATCACAGAAGGGCAGGGGTTGGAAGGGACCTTGGAGATCATCAAGTCCAAGCCCCCTGCCCAGGCAGGTTCACCTGGAGAAGGTCACACAAGAACACATCCAAGAGGGTTTTGAATGTCTCCAAAGATGGAGACTCCACAGCCTCTCTGGATTGCCTGCTCCAGTGCTCCATCACCCTTAATGAACTTCCTCATCATAGAAGCAGAGAACCACAGGATTATCAGGCTTGGAAGGGACCTCCAGGATCACCCAGGCAGTTCCAACCCCCCTGCCATGGGCAGGGACACCTCACACCACAGCAGGTTGCTCACAGCCACCTCCAGCCTGGCTGCAAACACCTCCAGGCAGGAGGCTTCCACCACCTCCCTGGGCAGCCTGTGCCAGGCTCTCACCACTCTCATGGGCAACAACTTCTTCCTCACATCCAATCTCAATCTCCCCACTTCTATTTTGCTTCATTCCTATCCCTCCCTGACACCCTCAAAAGTCCCTCCCCGGCTCTCTTGGAGCCCCCAGCAGATCCTGGAAGGCCACCAGAAGGTCTCCTGGGAGCCTTCTCCTCTCCAGCCTGCACAACCCCAACTCTCTCAGGCTGTCTCCAGAGCAGAGCAGCTCCAGCCCTCTGCTCCTCCTCGTGGCCCTTCTCTGGACACCTTCCAGCACCTCCAGACCCTTCCTGGAACAGAGGCTCCAGAGCTGGACCCAGAGCTCCAGGTGGGGTCTCAGCAGAGTGGAGTAAAGGGGGAGAATGATGTTTAGATGGAACTCCCTGTGTCCCAGCTGATGCCTGTTACCCCTTGTGCTGTCACTGGGTACCACTGAGCGAAGCCTGGTGCCATCCTCCTGCCACCCACCCTTGAAGTGTTGATAGCATTGATGAGCTCCCCCTCAGTCTTCTCCTCTGGTGAGAGTGTAGCTTCTGACTCTCACAGAAAGTGTCCTACTTTGAGGGAGGCAGCCTGGGCTCAGAGCATTTCCTCCCCCTTCCCCCTGAGGATTAGTGCCAAAGCTGCTTCTGCAAGAAAATGGGTTTGAAAGCAAGAAGGGACTTCAAGGTGGGGCACAAATGGATGGTGGCTGTCAGGGCCAGCAGCTCGGGTGCCTGAATGAGTTTGTGTCAGTGGCTCTGAGAATGGGATGGATGTTAGTGAGGGCAGCGTGGAGGTGTCTGCATCAGTGGCTGCATGGCTAATGGGCTGCACCTCGGTGCCACTCTGCCACGAGCCAGTGAGCCTGCAGAAGAGCATTAAGTCTGTGCCACTGCCTCTGCTGAGAGCAGGAGCTGGAGCAGAGAGCTTCCAAAGAGCCTTGTGAGCAGGTCTGAAGTGAATTGATGCTCTTCTGAGGGCTGTCAACGGGGAGGACCTCTGTGACAGGGGAAGAGCAGATCTGCAGAGATGATGTAGCTGAGCCCTGCCAGGGGGTGAACTAAAAGCCCAAGTATGAACATCATCTTCTACAGCATGCACAGCGGCCTGGCAACTCAGCCACTCTTTAGACAGAAGTTCCTGGTAAGAATCACAGAACTGCAGAACGTTAGGGGTTGGAAGGGACCTCCAGAGATCATCCAGTCCAACCTCCCTGCCAGAGCAGGTCACACAGGAACACATCCAGGCGGGTTTGGAAAGACCCCAGAGAAGGAGACTCCAGAACCTCCTGGGCAGCCTGCTCCAGCACCCTCACAGTCAAAAAGTTTTTCCTTATCATAGAATGGTTTCAGCTGGAAGGGACCTCCAAAAGTCATCCAGTCCAACCTGCCCAGAGCCCTTTAGAGCCTCACCTTGACTGTCTCCAGGCATGGAGCCTCAACCACCTCCCTGGGCAACCCCTTGCAGTGTCCCAGCACCTCCTGGTGCAGAACTGGTTGCTCACATCCAATCTCAATCTGCTCTGCTCTCATTTCAAACCACTGCTCCTGTCCCTGCAGGCCTTTGCCAACAGCCCCTCTGCAGCCTTCTTGTAGCCCCCTTCAGGTGGCCTTGGGCTGATGTTTGGACTCGATGATCTTCGAGGTCTTTTCCAACCAAAGCACTTGCAGGGTTCTGTGATCCTCTCAGGATGCACACAGAAACCCCAGGCCAAGAAAACCTCCACCCAACCTGCACTGCTGCAGCCAAAACCAAGTCAGATGTGAGTTCTGGGCAAGGGAAGCAGAAAGGCTGCATCTGGACCTTCACAGCTGAGAGTGAGCACAGGGAAACCACCTTCTGTCCACACTGCTGCTGTGCCCAGTGGGAGACACCCAACACTGGTTGACATGGCTGGTGTTCCTCCTCCTCCTCCTCACATCCCATCCTAAATGCCAGCAACTTAGAGCACAGGCAGCAGCAGCTGCACTTAATGCAGCCAACACCCCACTGAGAAAGCAAGAAGAGAGCCTGAACCTGCCCAGAGAAGGGCAACAAGGCTGGGGAGGGGTCTGGAGCACAGCCCTGTGAGGAGAGGCTGAGGGAGCTGGGGTTGCTTAGCCTGGAGAAGAGGAGGCTCAGGGGAGACCTCATTGCTCTCTGCAACTCCCTGAAGGGAGGCTGTAGCCAGGTGGGGGTTGGTCTCTTCTCCCAGGTAACCACCAACAGAACAAGAGGACACAGTCTCAAGCTGTGCCAGAGGAGGTTTAGGCTGGAGGTGAGGAGAAAGTTCTTCCCAGAGAGAGAGATTTGCCCTTGGGATGTGCTGCCCAGGGAGGTGGTGGAGTCACCATCCCTGGAGGTGTTCAAGAGGGGCCTGGATGTGGCACTGGGAGCCATGGGTTAGTTGTCAGGAGGTGCTGGACTGGATGATCTCTGATGTCTTTTCCAACCTTATTGATTCTATGATTCTATGACTTCTGATCCCCAAGGAGAGTTAAAGGGCACTGAGGAGCCTTTTCCAAAGGGTCTGAAGGGCCTTCCAGCTTCTGTAGAGTTGTGAAGTAGAAAGGATGCATGGACCCAGGAATGCCAGCAGCCAGCTGGCATCAAACCCAGAAGACCACCAGCAGAGGAGGAGATGCACTTTCTCCTACAGCATGGTGTTCATTAATCCTCAGGGTGACAAAGAACTCCAGTGGAGGCTACAGAGGTGCTGAGGGGCCTGGAGCAGCTCTGTGAGGAGCAAAGGCTGAGAGCCCTGGGGCTGAGAGCCTGGAGCAGAGCAGCCCCAGAGGGCAGCTGAGCAATGCTCAGCAAGAGACAAAGGACCTGTGGGGGGCAAGAGGCTGGGGCCAGGCTCTGGTCAGTGGTGCCCAGGGACAGGACAAGGGGCAAGGGGCACAAACTGGAACCCAGGGGGTTCCACCTGAACAGGAGGAGAAACTTCTTTGTTGTGAGGGTGCTGGAGGCCTGGAGCAGGCTGCCCAGAGAGGTTGTGGAGTCTCCTTGTCTGCAGAGCTTCCAACCCCCCTGGGCATTGTGCTCCTGGGCAAGCTGCTGTGGGTGCCCTGCTTCATCAGGGGTTTGGACTGGGTGATCTCCAGAGGTCCCCTCCACCTCCCACCATGCTGTGAGCCCATGAGTGTTGTCCAAATGGCCACTGCAGAGCCAGTCTCTCAGCCGTGTCCTCCATTCATGCAGAACTCATTCCTGTCCCACAAGGCCAAAGCCAGGTAGAAACCAGAGGATTGTTTTGGTTGGAAAGCAGCTCAGGGCTGCAAGGAGCTGCCCAGTGCCCAGAGCCCTGCTGCTTTGCAATGAAAAGCAGATGCTTGCATGGGTGGCTGCTGCTGATGCGTGGTTCCTCACGGTGGAGGCAGCTTCCAGCTGAACAGGAGGAAGAATTGTTTCACTGTGAGAGGGAGAGAACCCTGGAGCAGGCTGCCCAGGGGGTGTGTGGAGTCTCCTCTCCAGGGATATTCCAACCCCACCTGGATGTGTTCCTGTGTGACCTGCTCTAGGTGCTCCTGCTCTGGCAGGGGGTTGGGCTGGATGAGCTTTTGAGGTCCTTTCCAGCCCCTAACATTCTGTGACTGTGTGATCTGCTGGTAAAGCCATGCCTGGCGGGGTAGGAGCCCCCTGGAGCAGTGGGATGCAAGCAAGCAGTTTCTCACCAGGCAGAGCAGGGATGGGAGGTCTCAGGGTTGTTCTGCAGCAGTGGAAGGGGCTCAGGGGAGCTTCAAGAAGCAGTTTTAGGTTCCTCTGGCACAGGGCTGGTTTGTAGTGTGATGTGGAAGAGAGGTGTGGGGTGATGATGTCTGCAGAGTTCATTCCCCTAAGAAGCCTTGGAATTGGGCACATGTTGCAGTGACTCCAGAAGGGGAAGGATTTCTGTGCAGGACCAAGGAGTTTCACCCAATTGCAGGTTTTCTGCCCTGGTGGTGACCATGTCAGCTTCAGGAATCTGCATCCCAGGCTTGATTAACATCCTTGCTGGCAGCAGGGACAGTGGCATTGGGGCAGCCTCAGCAAATTCACTGACTACACCAAGCTGTGTGGTGCAGCTGGCAGCTGGAGGGAAGGATCCATCCAGAAGGACCTGGACAGTCTGCAGAGCTCGGCCCAAGCCAAACTTGTGAAGTTCAACAAGGCCAAGGGCAAGGTCCTGCAGCTGGGGCAGGGCAATCCCAGGCACCAATGTAGGCTGGGCAGGGACTGGCTGGAGAGCAGCCCTGAAGAAAAGGCCTTGGGGGTGCTGGGGGAGGAGAAGCTCAAGAGGAGCCAGCAGGGAGCACTTGCAGCCCAGAGAGCCAAGCAGAGCCTGGGCTGCAGCAAGAGAAGTGTGGCCAGCAGGGCCAGGGAGGGGATTCTGCCCCTCTGCTCCACTCTGCTCAGACCACAGCTGGAGCTCTGGGTCCAGTGCTGGAGCCTCTGTGCCAGGAAGGCTCTGGAGGTGCTGGAAGGTGTCCAGAGAAGGGCCACGAGGAGGAGCAGAGGGCTGGAGCTGCTCTGCTCTGGAGACAGCCTGAGAGAGTTGGGGTTGTGCAGGCTGGAGAGGAGAAGGCTCCCAGGAGACCTCATTGTGGCCTTCTAGGATCTGAAGGGGGCTACAAGAAGGCTGGGGAGGGACTTTTGAGGGTGTCAGGGAGTGATAGGACTGGGGGGATGGAGCAAAACTAGAAGTGGGGAGATTGAGATTGGCTGTGAGGAAGAAGTTGTTGCCCATGAGGGTGGTGAGAGCCTGGCACAGGCTGCCCAGGGAGGTGGTGACAGCCTCCTGGCTGGAGGTGTTTGCAGCCAGGCTGGAGGTGGCTGTGAGCAACCTGCTGTGGTGTGAGGTGTCCCTGCCCATGGCAGGGGCCTGGCACTGTATGATCCCTGAGGTCTCTTCCAGCCCTGCCAGCTCTGGTTCTCCGAGTCCTTTTCCTGGTGTCCCGTCGCCCTCCCGTGGTCGAAGTGGGAAGTGCAGGCGACGCTGAATTCTCCAGCAGGACTTGGGAACTGGACAAGCCAAAGGGACTCCCGCCGAGGCTTGGGTATTTCGCACCCTGGTGTAGGTTCCTCACAGCTAACTACCCGGGGTGACTGCGCTGCCAGACTCGTTGTGCAAGAGAAGTTTGTTCCCCTCCTCAGTGAACACCTGAAAATGCAGCACGCAGGGATGTGTCTTCCTAGGAACCACCTTTGGGACTTCTGAACACTGAGGTTTTGTGGTCCATTGAGCATTTGCAAGTGTTGGAGCCTCCAGCAGTGGGATGTCTGCCTGACCTTCTGCACGGGAAATCATCGAGATTCACCACCCTGTGCTTCCCAGGATTTCTCCTTGATTTCAAATCCTTATGAAAGCAAACCCCAACAGGTCTTGCACAGAGCATGAGCAGGCTACAGACATCCCTGGACTGAGAGGAGACCATGACTGTTGCCATGGGCTTGCTTGTCTGAGGCAGATGAGGAGCTCTTGCTTGTGCTGCTGAGATGTGCTCAGTTCCTGGGCTGAAAACATCCCTAGCTTGACTTTGTAGAACTTGGTGGAGCTGGGACTCATCCCAGTTTTACTGCCCATAGCAGGCATCTTGGGCAACTTGCACCCAGTTACCAAAGAGGCAGCATTCAGGCTCAGGCCTTTTAAATACCTGTAGATGTGGATGAGCAGCCAAAGAACTTGAGCTGGCTCCTGAGGCTTCCATACTGGACACAGAGGGACCTCGACAGGCTGGACAGATGGGCAGAGGCCAAGGGCAGGAGATTGAACACATCCAAGTGCCAGGTGCTGCACATTGGCCACAGCAACCCCAGGCAGTGCTACAGGCTGGGGGCAGAGTGGCTGAGAGCAGCCAGGCAGAGAGGGACCTGGGGGTGCTGGTTGACAGCAGCTGAACATGAGCCTGCAGTGTGCCCAGGGGACAAGAAGACCAAGGGCATCCTGGCCTGCATCAGGAAGAGTGTGGCCAGCAGGAGCAGGGAAGTCATTGTGCCCTGTGCTCTGCACTGGTTAGGCCACACCTTGAGTCCTGTGTCCAGTTCTGGGCCCCTCAGTTCAGGAAGGACATTGAGACACTTGAAGGTGTCCAGAGAAGGGCAACAAGGCTGGGGAGAGGCCTTGAGCACAGCCCTGTGAGGAGAGGCTGAGGGAGCTGGGGTTGCTTAGCCTGGAGAAGAGGAGGCTCAGGGGAGACCTCATTGCTCTCTGCAACTCCCTGAAGGGAGGTTGTAGCCAGGTGGGGGTTGGTCTCTTCTCCCAGGCACCCAGCACCAGAACAAGAGGACACAGTCTCAAGCTGTGCCAGGGGAGGTTTAGGCTGGAGGTGAGGAGAAAGTTCTTCCCAGAGAGAGAGATTGGCCCTTGGGATGTGCTGCCCAGGGAGGTGGTGGAGTCACCATCCCTGGAGGTGTTCAAGAGGACCCTGGCTGAGGCAGTTGGTGCCATGGTTGAGTTGATCAGATGGTGCTGGGTGATAGGTTGGACTTGATGATCTCAAAGGTATTTTCCAACCTGGTTTGGTCTATTCTATTCTATTCTATTCTATTCTATTCTATTCTATTCTATTCTATTCTATTCTATTCTATTCTATTCTACTCTATTCTATTCTATTCTATTCTATTCAACATCTTTCTCCTTCCTCTTGCACCTCTTTTCCCCACAGTGTGCCGTCTCTCCTAGGAGATGCAAGGCATACTGTTTGTGCCTCTTGCAGGAGACCCCTCCCCAAGAATCACAACCTCCTGTTCAGAGGGCAACAGGAATATCCACCCCTCCTCCTGGAACCAAATAGGATCTTGTTTCTAAAGGCAGGCTGGTGGAGCACCAAAGATTCCACCCTACAGCCTTGGTTTTGACCTAGCACCTGCAGATCGATGGGACACAGCATCCTCTTGGCCAGCTTGCTGCTGGAGCCAAACTGGGAGCAGTGGCTGACACATGGTCAGGCTGAGCTGCCATTCAGCCAGACCTGGCCAGGCTGGAGAGTTGGGTGGAAGGGAACCTCCTGAAGTTCAACAAGGGCAAGCATAGAGCCCTGCACCTGGGGAGGAATCACCCCCTGCACCAGTAGAGGTGAGGGAGGACCTGATGGAAAGCAGCCATGTGGACAAGGCCTGGGAGTGCTGGTGGACAAGAAGTTCACCATGAGCCAGAAATGTGCTCTCATGGCCAGAAAGGCCAATGGGATCCTGGGGGACATTGGAATAGAACAGAATAAACCAGGTTGGAAGAGACCTTCAAGATCATCGTGTCCAACCTATCATCCAACACCACCTGATCAACTAGCCCATGGCACCAAGCACCCCAGCAAGTCTCCTCCTGAACACCTCCAGTGAAGGTGACTCCACCACCTCCCTGGGCAGCCCATTCCAATGGGCAATCACTCTCTCTGTGTAGAACTTCCTCCTCACCTCCAGCCAAACCTCCCCTGGCACAGCTTGAGACTGTGTCCTCTTCTTCTGGTGCTGGCTGCCTGGGAGGAGAGACCAACCCCTTCCTGGCTACAACCTCCCTTCAGGTAGCTGTAGAGAGCAATGAGGTCTCCCCTGAGCCTCCTCTTCTCCAGGCTAAGCAACCCCAGCTCCCTCAGCCTCTCCTCACAGGGCTGTGCTCCAGACCCCTCCCCAGCCTTGTTGCCCTTCTCTAGACACCTTCCAGCAAGTCAACATCCTTCCCAAACTGAGGGAACCAGAACTGCTGGACAAGGGTCCAGCAGGGCAAGAGGAGTTCTCTTCCCCTTCTACCCTACAGAGGCCATAGCTGGAGTGTTGTGGCCAGTTCTGAGCTCCCCAGTTCAAGAGAAACAGGGAACTGCTGGAGAGAGTTCAGCAGAGGCCACAAAGCTGCTGAGGGGCCTGGAGCAGCTCTGTGGGGAGCAAAGGCTGAGAGCCCTGGGGCTGTTGAGCCTGCAGAAGAGCAGCCAGAGCTGGAGACTCCACAGCCTCTCTGGGCAGCCTGCTCCAGAGCTCTGCCATCCTCAAAGAGAAGTTGTTTGTTTTGCAGCAGGTCCTGTGCCTTTCTTCCACTTGGTGTCTCTCTTTAGTCTCAAATCTGGGGCTGGATCTCCAGCAGTGCTCTCCAGGGCAGGAGGATTTCCTCAGTGCCATCACAGGAGTCCTCCAGAGTTTCAGTGGGGCAGAGTTTCCGTGGTGATCAGCAATGTGGAGACCTCAGTGTGGGACTCCTTTCCGTCCCCTCCGTCCTGCATGGAGCTTTGCTGTGTGGTCCCCAGCAGCTTTAAATTTGGCTTAGGAAACTCAAATATGTCTTTTAAAATGTATATTATTACTGCCCCCTCCCTGGAAGTGTTCAAGGCCAGGCTGGAGAGGACTTTGAGCAACCTGGTCCAGTGGAGGGTGTCCATGCTTATGGTGTGGGAAGGTTTGAAAGTAGATGATCATTAAGGTCCCTTCCAAGGCAAAGCATTCTGTGACTCTATGAAAGGAACTTGTTTGTTGTCCAGCTTGATCTAAGTCTCACTACAGAAAGCCAGGGCTGGTTTGATTCACCTTCCAACAAGTACTAGGAGTGGAACACAAAGTTTCACTCGGAGTGAAACACAGAGCTCTGCTGTGATCTTGACAGGATGACCTCCAAAATCACAACAGCACAGAGAAGCAGAGAATGGTTTGGGTTGGAAGGGATCTCTAAATCTCATCCAGTCCAACTCCTTCTGTGGTCAGCAGGGATGTCCTTAACTAGATCAGGTTGCCCAGAGCCCTGTTGAGCTTCACCTTGAATATGTCCAGGGACTGAGCCCCAACCACCTCCCTGGGGAACCTGTTCTAGTGTTCCTCACATCCAATCTCAGTCTGCTCTGCTCTCATTCCAAACCATTGTCCCTGGTCCTGTCCCTGCAGGCCTTTGCAAACAGTCCCTCTGCAGCCTTCCTGTAGTCCCCTTCAGGTGCTGGCAGGCCGCTCTTAGGTCTGCCTGGAGCCTTCTCTTCTCCAGCTTCCTCAGCCTCTCCTCCTAGTAGAGCTGCTCCAGCCCCTGATCAGAAGATGAAGGAGGATTTCACTAACCCTGTCCAATCCTCATTCTACTCCCATTCTGATCCCTCTTCATGCCATAGTGGAACAGAATTCAGGGCAGGAAAGAAGCCTGATGTAAGCCTTTTTTGCACCAGAACCCAACTTCCCTCTGATACCCAAGACCAGTGCCAAGCTGATAGGGAAATCCACCCGCTTGGCTCCTTTGTGTTTTGCTTTCTGTGCAGTGCCAGACGTTTTTTCAGTGCCAAAAGCCAGCCCGGAGCCCTCTGCTGTGAAAGACTTCAGGCATTTGCTGCTGCACACGGCAAGCACTGTGGCTTAGGGCACAGCCGCCTTGGTGTGCTCGAGTCTGTGCCCTCTTCTGTGCTGCCAGTCCCTCTGGGATCAAAACCTCGGAGCAGAAGAGGTCCAAATGCAGCATTTGGCAGCCCACCTCAAATAAAAAACTCCTTGCCCCACAGCCCTCTGTCTGTGTCTTGCTTCATTCTGATCTGGAGACCTAGAGACTAGACTCTGAGCTAGCCTGAACGAGGGAAGTCGACCACATAACAAGCAGCTGAGGATCTGGAAAAGAGTATCTACCAATAACTTCTTACTTCATGTGGGTTCTACCCAAATAACTCACTGGCCCTCCTGTGGGAGAACAAAGGGCTGTATATTTCCTTTTACAAGCTGTTTTGCACATAAATGCTCTTTGCACTCCTCCTCCATCTTCCCCGAAACCAGCAAGAGCAAGTTTGCAAAGGCTGAGCTTGTTTTTAAAGCCTTTCCCCCCCTCCCAGAAAGCCCCACCAACAACCCTAGAAGTGAAAAAAGAAAACACAAATAAAAGATAAAAAATAAATAATCAGAGGAGCAGTCATCAGATTGCAGCTCCCCAGCACGGAACAACTGCAGAGGGTGCCAGGCATTGAGACGCTTCCTCCTTTTGCTGTGCCTGGGTGGGATGAGGAGAAGGACACCGCGGCTGTGCCATCCAGCAGCTGCTCCTCTCGGGCCCTTGGACAATCTCCTCCCAACAAGTTCCTCATTTCTCTCTGGAAGGTGGAAAATGAAGCATCCCAGAGGCTTATCTGAAAAGCTCTCCCATCTTTTCCACACAGCACCAGGCTGGAAGGTCTCTAGAGAATCACAGAATGGTTTGGGTTGGAAGGGACCTCCAAAGGTCTCTGTATCAGGTTCCATCTGTCCAGCAGGATTTGCCAGAACCAGTTTCTAATAGTCAGGTGATGGGGGGTTTGTCCAGTGTCACTTGCACTGCCCCAGGAAAAGAGGCTTCTGCCCTTGCTGCAGGTAAAGGTTTCCCTCTCCAGCAGCTTTTCTCCCCTTCCCTTGCAGGCTTTTCCCCTCCCTGCCCCTTTTCCCTCCCAGCCTTTTGAGCTGCCCTCAGCAGCTCCTTCCCGTCCCTGGCTCAGGGGTGCTGGAGCAGCTATAAACAACGTCTCAGTTCTCCTCTTCATGCCAAAACCCAACTAAGGCTGCTATGAAAGGGATGTTAGATGTGGGAAAGCAATTTGCAACCCTCAGGATCCTGCTTGCCACCAGCAGAGCTTCCCCAGTGAGAAGGCAGCGAGGCGTACTCCAGGCTGTCTCTTCGACAGCCCTCCGCCAAGCCGTCCCATACATCAGGCCCATATCAAATGCAACCACAGAGGAGGCTTTCCCTTATCTTTCAGGACAATTACCAAGCCATCCATCACTTGAGCAGTCTGGGAACTATGGGAGATTGTGGTTTCTGGGAAGGAAGATCTTTTCATGGTTAAGGCTGGCGATGGAATTTGTAGCCCACCTCCATGTGGGCTGAGCCCCGTTCTCCGAGCGATGAGCTTCTCCCAGTGTCAAAGGCTAAATCCATAACTAACTCTGCGTGGATGTGCATTTGGAGGGGAAAATCATGCCCCCCACCAGCCCCTCCTGGCCCTCCTCTCGCCTTGGGGAAGCTACAGGTTTGCTCAGGTCCTCGGAGGGGTTGAAAGCTGTCCAAAGCGTGCTCGCAGGAAAGTGATGGCTCCCAAAGTGAGTGGGCTTGCAGGGTCTGCGCACCATCTGTGCGCCTCCAGGAGATTGTCACACTTTCGGCTGGCTTCATCCATCCCTCTCATTCCCTGGTTACAGTCAAAACAGTTTTAAAGAGGGTTTAGTTCCCACAGTGGGAAAGTAACTGGGATGCTGCCTGCCCGGCAGCCTCGCTTCGCTGGAGAGCGGCTGACGCCCCATGGAAAACTCTGAGGAGCAAATTTCTCTTCTGAGTCACTTCTGCTGATCTAGCTTCCACCCAGGGAACTGCTGTGCTCCCTTCTGGGCTGGAGAAGGGGGTCCTGGAATGGCTTTGAGCTGGAAGAGGGGAGATTGAGACTGGAGAGTAGGAAGAAATTCTGTACGGGGAGGGTGGGGAGACTCTGGCACAGGCTGCCCAGGGAGGCTCTGGCTGCCTCCTGCCTGGAGGTGTTCAAGGCCAGGCTGGATGAGGCCTTGAGCAAGCTGGGCTGGTGGGAGGTGTCCCTGCCCGTGGCAGGGCAGTTGGAAGTGGATGATCTTTAAGGTGCCTTCCAACCCAACCCATTCTGTGATTCTGTGACTCCTAGAAGGATTCCCTACTCCTGGGGAAGTCACCAGCATCTTGTTGGTGCTGGCTCACCCACCCTGCCCACCCTGGGCTGGCTGACTTCCAGGCAGAAGGAGGCTGGCAGGATGAGCCCTGACTTTCTAGGCTGGCCTGGTTTGAATTATTCTCCTCCTGCCTCCGTTCCATTTTTCAGCAGAGTGCCCCAAGCCACTGACAGCCTCTGTTTAGGGACGAAGCAATAATGGTCTCCGCAGCAGCTCGTGGTGATGCCAGCGAGGATGCTGCGTGGCTGAGTCATCGTGGTGGGGCAATGGCGCTGCCCAGCTTGACCACCCGACGAGACTGAGCAGGCCCAGACCTTTCAGCTGGGATCATTCATCTCCTGCTGTCTCGCTCAATAGGCTTCAGCAAGTAGAAGGGTGGGGGGGAAAAAGAGTTCCTTTCATTGCAGAAGACAACTGATGGTCTCACCACCTAAGGTGCTGACTGTCCCAGTATGGATCTTCATTAAATGTGGCAGTCAGGGAGGGAGGCTGTGGAAAGAAATAAACAACCCAGCCCAGTCCTTCCATTGTCCAAGCGCTGGGAGAAGGAGCCCACAGCACCCAGTCTGCCACAGACAGCTCAGACTCTTGGCTAAGGCTATTGATGTGCTGGAGCATGTCCAGAAGGGCAGTGGGGCTGGTGAGGGATCTAGAGAACAGGCCTTCTGAGGAGCGGCTGAGGGCACTGGGGTTACGCAGCCCGGAGGAAAAGAGGCTGAGGGGAGACTCCCACTCGCTGCAGCTCCCTGGAAGGAGGCTGGAGCCAGGTGGGGGTCAGCCTCTTCTCCCAGGTAACAAAGGATAGGATGCACCAGGGGAAGTTTAGGTTGGAGGTGAGGACAAATTTCTACCCTAAAAGGGTTGTCAAGCCTTGGGACAGGCTGCCCGGACAGTGGTGAATTCACCATCCCTGGAGGGATGTAAAAGCTCTGTAGATGTGGTGCGGAGGGACATGGCTCAGCACCATGCTTGGTAGAGTGAGAGAATGGCTGGACTTGACACAGTCAACCAGATTGGAAAAGACCTTTGAGATCCTCCAGCCCAACCCATCACCCAACACCATCCAATCAACTAAACCATGGCACCAAGTGCCTCACCCAGGCTCTTCCTAAACACTTCCAAGGACGGTGACTCGATGATCATTTGCAACCCAAACGCTTCTATGATTCTAATAGCTCCATTTGCAGTGCAGCTCCTGGCAGCTAAAGAGGAGCTGGATGTCTGGAGAACCCTGAGAGATCATGGCTTGGGTTAGAGACAAGGGGGAAGCAGGATCCAAAGTTCAGCTTACTACCCAGAAAGGAAGACACCATATTTCTTGCCTCCCCCTAGAAGGACGCTTGCATCCACCTTGCTGATGAGCACCACCAGCGTTCTGCTGCTTCCACATCAGGAGCAGGAACAGCACCTCTCCTGTGAAGACGAGGTTGAGTTGGGGTTGTTCAGCCTGGAGAAGGGAAGGCTCTGGGGAGACCTCCTAACTACATTTCAATATCTGAAGGGGTACTACAGGAAAGCTGGGGAGGGGCTGTTGAGAAGGGCTTGGAATGATAGGACAAGGGATGAGGGTTTGAAACTGGAGGAGATTTAGGTTGGACATCAGGAGGAAGTTCTGCACAATGAGGCTGGGGAGACACTGGCACAGGTTGCCCAGGGAGGTGGTTGAGGCCCTGTCCCTGGAGACATTCAAGATACAGTCTCAGGCTGCAGTAGGGGAGGTTTAGGTTCAAGGTGAGGAGAAAGTTCTTCCCAGAAAGAGAGATTGGCCATTGGAATGTGCTGCCCAGGGAGGTGGTGGAGTCACCATCCCTGGAGGTGTTCAAGAGGATGTGGCACTTGGAGCCATGGTTCAGTTGTCAGGAGGTGTTGGGTGAGAGGTTGGACTTGATGATCTCTGAGGTCTTTTCCAACCTTATTGATTCTAAGATCAGACTCCGTGTGACCCTGGCCAGCCTCCTCCTGTTGGAAGCGTCCCTGCTGACTGCAGGGGGGTTGGACAAGATGAGCTTCAAAGGTCCCTCCCAACCCAATCAAATCTGTGAATCAGGAGCAGGGAAGCAATTGCTCTCTGGTGGCCTCAGGGGACATCCTGGCAGCGTAAGAGGTCCAAGTGGACATTTATAGCACAGCTCCCCACAGGGGATTTTATGGCTTGGCTCTGCACTGAGGCAAGCTGCCAGGTCCCCAAGGGTACGGCACAAATTGGTTGGAGGAGAGGCAGAGAGCCAGAGCTCCACGAAGAGCAGGCAGGAGGTCTTGCTGGCTTCTGATGTGTGTGGCACAAGGATGGCTGAGGAGGCTGCTGCCATGAGTGTGGGTATCACATGTGTTCCTCCAGTGACGCAGCAGCATGTAAACATTAACACTCCTCAGATGGAATGCAGCACGAAGGGGGCTGTTTCCCCTGCAGAAGAGGCCATCTCTTGTCTCCATTACCACAGAATCACAGAGGCACAGAAACACTCAGGTTGGAAAAGACCCTCAGGATCACCCAGTCCAACCCAGAAACCTACTCCACAAAGGTCACCCCTAATCCACATCCCCAGGCACCACATCCAAACCACCTTTAAACACAGCCAGGTTTAGGGACTCGACCACCTCCCTGGGCAGCACTTTCCAGTCCCTGACCACTCTTGCTGGGAAGGATTTTTTCCCAATGTACTGTGTCCAGTTCTGGGCCCCTCAGTTCAGGAAGGAGGTTGACTTACTGGAAGGTGTCCAGAGAAGGGCAATGAGGTTAGGGGTTTGGAACACAAGCCCTATGAGGAGAGGCTGAGGGAGCTGGGGTTGCTTAGCCTGGAGAAGAGGAGGCTCAGGGGAGACCTCATTGCTCTCTACAACTCCCTGAAGGGAGGTTGTAGCCAGGCGGGGGTTGGTCTCTTCTCCCAGGCACCCAGCAGCAGAACAAGAGGACACAGTCTCAGGCTGCACCAGGGGAGGTTTAGGCTGGATGTTAGGAAGAAGTTCTACACAGAGAGAGTGATTGCCCATGGGAATGGGCTGCCCAGGGAGGTGGAGGAGTCACCATCCCTGGAGGTGTTCAGGAGGAGACTTGCTGGGGTGCTTGGTGCCATGGGTTAGTTGTTTAGGTGGGTTGGATTGGTGGATGGGTTGGACATGATGATCTTGAAGGTCTCTTTCAGCCTGGTGTATTGTATTGTATTGTATTGTCTTATTGAACCTACCAGATGCAATGAGTCCATCCCTCCACTCCCATTCCACTTAGACCTGAGGTGCACCAAGACAAAACAAAAGGGATGCAGTAAGAGAAGGAAAACAGGGGTCTGGACTTCCAGCATGCAAAGGGTTTGAACACTGCAGCCTCACTGGGAGCCTGAAGCACACTCTGGATCCTAGCTGAAGGCCACCCATTTTTTGGTATGCTTGCAAATGCCAACTGCTCTGTTGGGCTAAGGAGGGAACATCATTCCTCCCTCCAATCGGTCATAGAAAGGTTTGGGTTGGAAGGGACCTCTAAAGGTCATCTAGTCCAAGCCTCTCTGCAGCCAGCAAGGGCATTCTCAGCTAGATCAGGTTGCCCAGAGCCCTGTCCAGCCTCACCTTGAATATATCTGCAGCAGGAGAAGTGTGGCCAGCAGGGCCAGGGAGGGGATTCTGCCCCTCAGCTTCACTCTGCTGAGACTGCAGCTGAAGCTCTGGGTCCAGTTCTGTTCCAGGAAGGCTCTGGAAGTGCTGGAAGGTGTCCAGAGTAGGGCCATGAGGAGGAGCAGAGGGCTGGAGCTGCTCTGCTCTGGAGACAGCCTGAGAGAGTTGGGGTTGTGCAGGCTGGAGAGGAGAAGGCTCCCAGGAGACCTGATTGTGGCCTTCCAGGATCTGAAGGGGGTTACAAGAAAGCTGGGGAGGGACTTTTGAGGGTGTCAGGGAGGGAGAGGACTTGGGGGATGGAGCAAAACTAGAAGTGGGGAGATTGAGATTGGATGTGAGGAAGAAGTTGTTGCCCATGAGGGTGGTGAGAGCCTGGCCCAGGTTGCCCAGGGAGGTGGTGGAAGCCTCCTGGCTGGAGGTGTTTGCAGCCAGGCTGGATGTGGCTGTGAGCAACCTGCTGTGGTGTGAGGTGTCCCTGCCCATGGCAGGGGGTTGGCACTGGATGATCCCTGCGGTCCCTTCCAGTCCCTGACAGTTCTATGGTTCTAGGATCTCCAGGGGTGGAGCCTCAACAACCTCCCTGGGCAACCTATTCCAGCGTTCCACCACCCTCATGGTAAAGAACTTGTTCCCTACATCCCATCTAAATCTGCTCTTCTCCAGTTTCAAACCCTTGCCCCTTGTCCTGTCACTACAGGCCTTCAGAAACCCTCTGCTGGCCTGAGGATTGGTGTGCCACAGCAACCTGAAGCCACAGCTTGGCAGGGCTTGGGTGGCCGCCTAGGCTTTCCAGCACCTCATTTCAGTGTGTGCTGAGGGGCTCTGGTGGGAGAGGAGAAGGCTCTGGTGAGGATCCTGTTGAGAGCTGAGAGTTACCAGAGGTCATCACTGCTAATGGCTCTGGCCTGTGAGAGAGGAGCAGCTTGGTTCTCATCCAAGCCTTAGGCTCAACAGCACTGCACACATCAGCACATCTGCTTGCAGAGGCACACAGCCCCTTGCTGGCAGGCTCGGTGGAGAGGGTAGTGCTGAAATATGGTGTGAAGCCTGATGACACACAGCCTTTTGTGGAGATAAAGGGAGGCTGATCCCTCTCATCACTGCTTCAGCAATTGTCTCAGATGTCTTTGTCTGGCTTTTTGTTCTGCTTGGGGTGAACGCTGGGGGCACTGGGGGCTTCAGAACAACCTTTGCCAGGAGGTAGATCTCACTGGGGAGCTGTGGGTGGTTCCCGGTCCTGCTTTGCTTGGGAGCAGCTCCACACTGGGGCATCTCCATCTGCTCTGGCCATACTGGTGCACAGGGACGTCCCTACTCCTGTCCTGTGGAGTGCCTTGTGAAAAGAAGGGCTCTTCAGAGGGCTTCCTGCTTCTGGTTTACAACACAAGCCGGCAACACTTCGCTCCCATCTGAGCCCCGCCGCGGTCCCTCGCCGAGGTGCTGGCCCAGCGCCCCTGCTGCCCTGCCTGCAGCACGGCAGTCAGGAGCGTGGCTGCACAACATCAAAGCTCATTAGCATCCAAAGGCAAATCAATCAATCTACATTCCCAGCAGCCCCCAACCCCACCCCCAGCTCCTCAGAAAACCTCCTGATTGGGAACCCATCCAGGCAGGGACTCCCAGGAAGAACTACAGAGGAAGAGAAGGCTCCAGAGCTGTAATTGTGAAGGTTCTACCACGGGGGGAATAATTACAACCAGGGACACACTGTTCACATCTCCCATTAATACAGAGTAATGACTGCGTGCCTGTAGCCAGCTAACCACAGAGCTGAGCAGGGACTGTCAACTCTTCTGCCCTGCCATAATATGAAGCATCTTGGAACTGTTCAGCAGCCACCACACGCCAGCCCCCTGTCATCCCTCCTCTTAAAGAGGCAGAGCGCCGGCTTCCCGAAGCGCTTGCGCAGGAGATGTGATCACCCACCGGGGTCCCTTCACACAAGCACACCACCAAGCACACCACCAAGCACACCACCAAGCACACAACCAAGCACACCACCAAGCACACAAGGACACAACCAATCAAGCACACAACCAAGCACACAATCACACAACCAAGCACTCAACCAAGCACACAACCAAGCACTCAACCAAGCACACAACCAAGCACACAAGCACACAACCAATCAAGCACATAACCAATCACACAACCAAGCACACAACCAATCACCCAACCTAGCAGACAACCAATCACACAACCTAGCACACAACCAATCAAGCACACAACCCAGCAAACAACCTAGCACACAACCAAGCACACAATCACACCACCAAGCACACAATGACACCACCAATCACACAACCAAACACACAACCAAGCACACAACCAAGCACACAGCCAATCACACAACCAATCAAGCACACAGCCAAGCACACAGCCAAGCACACAACCAATCAAGCACATAACCAAGCACACAACCAATCAAGCACACAACCAATCAAGCACACAATCAAGCACACAACCAAGCACACAACCAAGCACTCAACCAAGCACACAACCAAGCACACAACCAAGCACACAACCAAGCACACAACCAAGCACTCAACCAAGCACTCAACCAAGCACACAACCAATCAAGCACACAACCAATCAAGCACACAATCAAGCACACAACCAAGCACACAACCAAGCACTCAACCAAGCACACAACCAAGCACACAACCAAGCACTCAACCAAGCACACAACCAAGCACACAACCAAGCACACAACCAAGCACACAATCACACAACCAAGCACTCAACCAAGCACTCAACCAAGCACACAACCAAGCACACAACCAAGCACACAATCACACAAATCAACAACCAAGCACTCAACCAAGCACTCAACCAAGCACACAACCAAGCACACAATCACACAACCAAGCACTCAAGCACACAACCAAGCACACAACAACCAAGCACACAACCAAGCACACAATCACACAACCAAGCACACAACCACACAACCAAGCACACAACCAATCACACATCCAAGCACACAAACAATGAAGCACACAACCAATCACACAACCAAGCACACAACCATGAACACAACCAAGCAAACAACCAATCACCCAACCTAGCAGACAACCAATCACACAACCTAGCACACAACCAATCAAGCACACAACCCAGCAAACAACCTAGCACACAACCAAGCACACAATCACACCACCAAGCACACAATGACACCACCAATCACACAACCAAACACACAACCAAGCACACAACCAAGCACACAATCACACAACCAAGCACTCAACCAAGCACACAACCAATCACACAACCAAGCACTCAACCAAGCACACAACCAAGCACTCAACCAAGCACTCAACCAAGCACCCAACCAAGCACACAACCAAGCACACAATGACACCACCAATCACACAACCAAACACACAACCAAGCACACAGCCAAGCACACAGCCAAGCACACAACCAATCAAGCACACAGCCAGGCACACAGCCAATCACACAACCAATCAAGCACATAACGAAGCACACAACCAATCAAGCACACAACCAATCAAGCACACAATCAAGCACACAACCAAGCACACAATCACACAACCAAGCACTCAACCAAGCACACAACCAAGCACACAATCACACAACCAAGCACACAACCAAGCACACAATCACACAATCAAGCACACAACCAACCAAGCACACACCAAGCACACAACCAAGCACACAATCACACCACCAAGCACACAATGACACCACCAATCACACAACCAAACACACAACCAAGCACTCAACCAAGCACACAATGACACCACCAATCACACAACCAAACACACAACCAAGCACACAGCCAAGCACACAGCCAAGCACACAACCAATCAAGCACATAACCAAGCACACAACCAATCAAGCACACAACCAATCAAGCACACAATCAAGCACACAACCAAGCACACAACCAAGCACTCAACCAAGCACACAACCAAGCACACAACCAAGCACACAACCAAGCACACAACCAAGCACACAACCAAGCACTCAACCAAGCACTCAACCAAGCACACAACCAAGCACACAACCAAGCACACAATCACACAACCAAGCACTCAACCAAGCACTCAACAAAGCACTCAACCAAGCACACAACCAAGCACACAACCAAGCACACAATCACACAACCAAGCACTCAACCAAGCACACAACCAAGCACACAACCAAGCACACAATCACACAACCAAGCACACAACCACACAACCAAGCACACAATCACACAACCAAGCACACAACCAATCACACATCCAAGCACACAAACAATGAAGCACACAACCAATCACACAACCAAGCACAAAACCATGAACACAACCAAGCAAACAACCAATCACCCAACCTAGCAGACAACCAATCACACAACCTAGCACACAACCAATCAAGCACACAACCCAGCAAACAACCTAGCACACAACCAAGCACACAATCACACCACCAAGCACACAATGACACCACCAATCACACAACCAAACACACAACCAAGCACACAACCAAGCACACAATCACACAACCAAGCACTCAACCAAGCACACAACCAATCACACAACCAAGCACTCAACCAAGCACACAACCAAGCACTCAACCAAGCACTCAACCAAGCACCCAACCAAGCACACAACCAAGCACACAATGACACCACCAATCACACAACCAAACACACAACCAAGCACACAGCCAAGCACACAGCCAAGCACACAACCAATCAAGCACACAGCCAGGCACACAGCCAATCACACAACCAATCAAGCACATAACGAAGCACACAACCAATCAAGCACACAACCAATCAAGCACACAATCAAGCACACAACCAAGCACACAATCACACAACCAAGCACTCAACCAAGCACACAACCAAGCACACAATCACACAACCAAGCACACAACCAAGCACACAATCACACAATCAAGCACACAACCAACCAAGCACACACCAAGCACACAACCAAGCACACAATCACACCACCAAGCACACAATGACACCACCAATCACACAACCAAACACACAACCAAGCACACAACCAAGCACACAATGACACCACCAATCACACAACCAAACACACAACCAAGCACACAGCCAAGCACACAGCCAAGCACACAACCAATCAAGCACATAACCAAGCACACAACCAATCAAGCACACAACCAATCAAGCACACAATCAAGCACACAACCAAGCACACAACCAAGCACTCAACCAAGCACACAACCAAGCACACAACCAAGCACTCAACCAAGCACACAACCAAGCACACAACCAAGCACACAACCAAGCACTCAACCAAGCACTCAACCAAGCACACAACCAAGCACACAACCAAGCACACAATCACACAACCAAGCACTCAACCAAGCACTCAACAAAGCACTCAACCAAGCACACAACCAAGCACACAACCAAGCACACAATCACACAACCAAGCACTCAACCAAGCACACAACCAAGCACACAACCAAGCACACAATCACACAACCAAGCACACAACCACACAACCAAGCACACAATCACACAACCAAGCACACAACCACACAACCAAGCACACAACCAATCACACATCCAAGCACACAAACAATGAAGCACACAACCAATCACACAACCAAGCACAAAACCATGAACACAACCAAGCAAACAACCAATCACCCAACCTAGCAGACAACCAATCACACAACCTAGCACACAACCAATCAAGCACACAACCCAGCAAACAACCTAGCACACAACCAAGCACACAATCACACCACCAAGCACACAATGACACCACCAATCACACAACCAAACACACAACCAAGCACACAACCAAGCACACAATCACACAACCAAGCACTCAACCAAGCACACAACCAATCACACAACCAAGCACTCAACCAAGCACCCAACCAAGCACACAACCAAGCACACAATGACACCACCAATCACACAACCAAACACACAACCAAGCACACAGCCAAGCACACAGCCAAGCACACAACCAATCAAGCACATAACCAAGCACACAACCAATCAAGCACACAACCAATCAAGCACACAATCAAGCACACAACCAAGCACACAAGCACACAACCAATCAAGCACACAATCAAGCACACAACCAAGCACACAATCACACAACCAAGCACTCAACCAAGCACACAACCAAGCACACAATCACACAACCAAGCACACAACCAAGCACACAATCACACAATCAAGCACACAACCAACCAAGCACACACCAAGCACACAACCAAGCACACAATCACACCACCAAGCACACAATGACACCACCAATCACACAACCAAACACGCAACCAAGCACACAACCAAGCACACAACCAATCAAGCACATAACCAAGCACACAACCAATCAAGCACACAACCAATCAAGCACACAACCAAGCACACAACCAAGCACTCAACCAAGCACACAACCAAGCACACAACCAAGCACTCAACCAAGCACTCAACCAAGCACACAACCAAGCACACAAACAATGAAGCACATAACCAATCACACAACCAAGCACACAATCACACAACCAAGCACACAATCACACAACCAATCACACAACCAAGCACACAATCACACAACCAAGCACACAATCACACAACCAATCACACAACCAAGCACAATCAACAACCAAGCACACAACCAATCACACATCCAAGCACACAAACAATGAAGCACATAACCAATCACACAACCAAGCACACAACCAATCACCCAACCTAGCAGACAACCAATCACACAACCTAGCACACAACCAATCAAGCACACAACCCAGCAAACAACCTAGCACACAACCAAGCACACAATCACACCACCAAGCACACAATGACACCACCAATCACACAACCAAACACACAACCAAGCACACAACCAAGCACACAATCACACAACCAAGCACACAATGACACCACCAATCACACAACCAAACACACAAACAAGCACACAACCAAGCACACAGCCAATCACACAACCAATCAAGCACACAGCCAAGCACACAGCCAAGCACACAACCAACCAAGCACTCAACCAAGCACAAACCAAGCACACAACCAAGCACAGAAACAAGCACACAACCAAGCACACAACCAAGCACTCAACCAAGCACTCAACCAAGCACACAACCAAGCACACAACCAAGCACACAATCACACAACCAAGCACTCAACAAAGCACTCAACCAAGCACACAACCAAGCACACAACCAAGCACACAATCACACAACCAAGCACTCAACCAAGCACTCAACAAAGCACTCAACGAAGCACACAACCAAGCACACAACCAAGCACACAACCAAGCACACAATCACACAACCAAGCACTCAACCAAGCACACAACCAAGCACACAACCAAGCACACAATCACACAACCAAGCACACAACCACACAACCAAGCACACAACCAATCACACATCCAAGCACACAAACAATGAAGCACACAACCAATCACACAACCAAGCACACAACCATGAACACAACCAAGCAAACAACCAATCACCCAACCTAGCAGACAACCAATCACACAACCTAGCACACAACCAATCAAGCACACAACCCAGCAAACAACCTAGCACACAACCAAGCACACAATCACGCCACCAAGCACACAATGACACCACCAATCACACAACCAAACACACAACCAAGCACACAACCAAGCACACAATCACACAACCAAGCACTCAACCAAGCACACAACCAAGCACTCAACCAAGCACCCAACCAAGCACACAACCAAGCACACAATGACACCACCAATCACACAACCAAACACACAACCAAGCACACAGCCAAGCACACAGCCAAGCACACAACCAATCAAGCACACAGCCAGGCACACAGCCAATCACACAACCAATCAAGCACATAACCAAGCACACAACCAATCAAGCACACAACCAATCAAGCACACAATCAAGCACACAACCAAGCACACAAGCACACAACCAATCAAGCACACAATCAAGCACACAACCAA
Source organism: Picus viridis (assembly GCA_033816785.1). Lineage (NCBI taxonomy): Eukaryota > Metazoa > Chordata > Aves > Piciformes > Picidae > Picus > Picus viridis. The sequence goes on from CM066585.1 coordinate 48,565,731, forward strand.
GCACACAATCACAGAACCAAGCACTCAACCAAGCACACAACCAAGCACACAATCACACAACCAAGCACACAACCAAGCACACAATCACACAATCAAGCACACAACAAACGAAGCACACACCAAGCACACAACCAAGCACACAATCACACCACCAAGCACACAATGACACCACCAATCACACAACCAAACACGCAACCAAGCACACAACCAAGCACACAACCAATCAAGCACATAACCAAGCACACAACCAATCAAGCACACAACCAATCAAGCACACAACCAAGCACACAACCAAGCACTCAACCAAGCACACAACCAAGCACACAACCAAGCACACAACCAAGCACTCAACCAAGCACACAACCAAGCACACAAACAATGAAGCACATAACCAATCACACAACCAAGCACACAATCACACAACCAAGCACACAATCACACAACCAATGACACAACCAAGCACACAATCACACAACCAAGCACACAACCAATCACACATCCAAGCACACAAACAATGAAGCACATAACCAATCACACAACCAAGCACACAACCAATCACCCAACCTAGCAGACAACCAATCACACAACCTAGCACACAACCAATCAAGCACACAACCCAGCAAACAACCTAGCACACAACCAAGCACACAATCACACCACCAAGCACACAATGACACCACCAATCACACAACCAAACACACAACCAAGCACACAACCAAGCACACAGCCAATCACACAACCAATCAAGCACACAGCCAAGCACACAGCCAAGCACACAACCAATCAAGCACATAACCAAGCACACAACCAATCAAGCACACAACCAATCAAGCACACAATCAAGCACACAACCAAGCACTCAACCAAGCACACAACCAAGCACAGAAACAAGCACACAACCAAGCACACAACCAAGCACTCAACCAAGCACTCAACCAAGCACACAACCAAGCACACAACCAAGCACACAATCACACAACCAAGCACTCAACCAAGCACTCAACAAAGCACTCAACCAAGCACACAACCAAGCACACAACCAAGCACACAATCACACAACCAAGCACTCAACCAAGCACACAACCAAGCACACAACCAAGCACACAATCACACAACCAAGCACTCAACCAAGCACACAACCAAGCACACAACCAAGCACACAATCACACAACCAAGCACACAACCAATCACACATCCAAGCACACAAACAATGAAGCACACAACCAATCACACAACCAAGCACACAACCATGAACACAACCAAGCAAACAACCAATCACCCAACCTAGCAGACAACCAATAACACAACCTAGCACACAACCAATCAAGCACACAACCCAGCAAACAACCTAGCACTCAACCAAGCACACAATCACACCACCAAGCACACAATGACACCACCAATCACACAACCAAACACACAACCAAGCACACAGCCAATCACACAACCAATCAAGCACATAACCAAGCACACAACCAATCAAGCACACAACCAATCAAGCACACAATCAAGCACACAACCAAGCACACAATCACACAACCAAGCACTCAACCAAGCACTCAACCAAGCACGCAACCAAGCACGCAACCAAGCACACAAACAAGCACAGAAACAAGCACACAACCAAGCACTCAACCAAGCACTCAACCAAGCACACAACCAAGCACACAGCCAAGCACACAACCAAGCACACAACCAAGCACACAAACAAGCACAGAAACAAGCACAGAAACAAGCACAGAAACAAGCACAGAAACAAGCACACAACCAAGCACTCAACCAAGCACTCAACCAAGCACACAACCAAGCACACAGCCAAGCACACAACCAAGCACACAACCAAGCACAAACAAGCACACAAACAAGCACACAAACAAGCACACAACCAAGCACTCAACCAAGCACTCAACCAAGCACACAACCAAGCACACAACCAAGCACACAGCCAAGCACACAACCAAGCACACAACCAAGCACACAACCAAGCACTCAACCAAGCACTCAACCAAGCACTCAACCAAGCACTCAACCAAGCACACAACCAAGCACGCAGCCAAGCACGCAACCAAGCACACAGCCAAGCACACAACCAAGCACACAGCCAAGCACACAGCCAAGCACACAACCAAGCACACAGCCAAGCACACAACCAAGCACACAACCAATCACACAACCAAGCACACAACCAAGCACTCAATCAAGCACACAACCAAGCACACAGCCAAGCACACAACCAAGCACGCACCCAAGCACACAAGCACACAACCAAGCACTCAACCAAGCACACAACCAAGCACACAAGCACACAACCAATCAAGCACATAACCAATCACACAACCAAGCACACAACCAATCACCCAACCTAGCAGACAACCAATCACACAACCTAGCACACAACCAATCAAGCACACAACCCAGCAAACAACCTAGCACACAACCAAGCACACAATCACACCACCAAGCACACAATGACACCACCAATCACACAACCAAACACAAAACCAAGCACACAACCAAGCACACAGCCAATCACACAACCAATCAAGCACACAGCCAAGCACACAGCCAAGCACACAACCAATCAAGCACATAACCAAGCATACAACCAATCAAGCACACAACCAATCAAGCACACAACCAATCAAGCACACAATCAAGCACACAACCAAGCACACAATCACACAACCAAGCACTCAACCAAGCACTCAACCAAGCACACAACCAAGCACACAATCACACAACCAAGCACACAACCAAGCACACAACCAAGCACACAACCAAGCACAGAAACAAGCACACAACCAAGCACACAACCAAGCACACAATCACACAACCAAGCACTCAACCAAGCACTCAACCAAGCACACAACCAAGCACTCAACCAAGCACACAACCAAGCACACAGCCAAGCACACAACCAAGCACACAGCCAAGCACACAACCAAGCACGCACCCAAGCACACAAGCACACAACCAAGCACTCAACCAAGCACACAACCAAGCACACAGCCAAGCACACAACCAAGCACACAACCAAGCACACAACCAAGCACACAACCAAGCACACAACCAAGCACACAACCAAGCACACAACCAAGCACACAACCAAGCACACAACCAAGCACACAACCAAGCACGCACCCAAGCACACAAGCACACAACCAAGCACTCAACCAAGCACACAACCAAGCACACAGCCAAGCACACAACCAAGCACACAAGCACACAACCAATCAAGCACATAACCAATCACACAACCAAGCACACAACCAATCACCCAACCTAGCAGACAACCAATCACACAACCTAGCACACAACCAATCAAGCACACAACCCAGCAAACAACCTAGCACACAACCAAGCACACAATCACACCACCAAGCACACAATGACACCACCAATCACACAACCAAACACACAACCAAGCACACAAACAAGCACACAGCCAATCACACAACCAATCAAGCACACAGCCAAGCACACAGCCAAGCACACAACCAATCAAGCACATAACCAAGCACACAACCAATCAAGCACACAACACAAACCAAGCACACAACCAATCAAGCACACAACCAAGCACACAACCAAGCACTCAACCAAGCACACAACCAAGCACACAACCAAGCACAGAAACAAGCACACAACCAAGCACACAACCAAGCACACAATCACACAACCAAGCACACAACCAAGCACACAACCAAGCAAGCACACAATCACACAACCAAGCACTCAACCAAGCACACAACCAAGCACACAACCAAGCACACAATCACACAACCAAGCACTCAACCAAGCACATAACCAATCACACAACCAAGCACACAATCACACAACCAAGCACTCAACCAAGCACACAATCACACAACCAAGCACTCAACCAATCACACAACCAATCAAGCACACAACCAAGCACACAACCAAGCACACAATCACACAACCAAGCACTCAACCAAGCACACAACCAAGCACACAACCAAGCACACAACCAAGCACTCAACCAAGCACTCAACCAAGCACACAACCAAGCACACAACCAATCAAGCACATAACCAAGCACACAACCAATCAAGCACACAACCAATCAAGCACACAATCAAGCACACAATCACACAACCAAGCACTCAACCAAGCACACAACCAAGCACACAACCAAGCACACAAACAAGCACAGAAACAAGCACACAGCCAAGCACACAACCAAGCACACAACCAAGCACACAACCAATCAAGCACATAACCAAGCACACAACCAATCAAGCACACAACCAATCAAGCACACAACCAAGCACACAACCAAGCACACAATCACACAACCAAGCACTCAACCAAGCACACAACCAAGCACACAAACAAGCACACAACCAATCAAGCACACAACCAATCAAGCACACAACCAAGCACACAACCAAGCACACAATCACACAACCAAGCACTCAACCAAGCACACAACCAAGCACACAACCAAGCACTCAACCAAGCACACAACCAAGCACACAACCTATCAAGCACATAACCAAGCACACAACCAATCAAGCACACAACCAATCAAGCACACAATCAAGCACACAACCAAGCACACAATCACACAACCAAGCACTCAACCAAGCACACAACCAAGCACACAACCAAGCACACAAACAAGCACACAAACAAGCACACAACCAAGCACACAACCAAGCACTCAACCAAGCACTCAACCAAGCACACAACCTATCAAGCACATAACCAAGCACACAACCAATCAAGCACACAACCAATCAAGCACACAATAAAGCACACAACCAAGCACACAACCAAGCACACAATCACACAACCAAGCACTCAACCAAGCACACAACCAAGCACACAATCACACAACCAAGCACTCAACCAAGCACACAAACAAGCACACAACCAATCAAGCACACAACCAAGCACACAACCAAGCACACAACCAAGCACACAACCAAGCACTCAACCAAGCACACAACCAAGCACACAACCAAGCACTCAACCAAGCACACAAACAAGCACACAACCACAAGCACACAACCAAGCACTCAACCAAGCACACAACCAAGCACACAACCAAGCACTCAACCAAGCACTCAACCAAGCACACAACCAAGCACACAATCACACAACCAAGCACTCAACCAAGCACACAAACAAGCACACAACCAATCAAGCACACAACCAATCACACAACCAATCAAGCACACAACCAAGCACACAACCAAGCACACAACCAAGCACACAACCAAGCACTCAACCAAGCACACAACCAATCACACAGCCAAGCACACAACCAATCAAGCACACAACCAAGCACAAGCACAACCAAGCACACAACCAAGCACACAAACCAAGCACACAAACAAGCACACAACCAAGCACACAACCAAGCACACAACCAAGCACACAACCAAGCACACAACCAAGCACTCAACCAAGCACACAACCAAGCACACAGCCAAGCACACAGCCAAGCACACAACCAATCAAGCACACAACCAAGCACACAGCCAAGCACACAACCAATCAAGCACATAACCAAGCACACAACCAATCAAGCACACAACCAATCAAGCACACAATCAAGCACACAATCACACAACCAAGCACTCAACCAAGCACACAACCAAGCACACAACCAAGCACACAAACAAGCACAGAAACAAGCACACAACCAAGCACTCAACCAAGCACACAATCAAGCATACAACCAATCACCCAATCATCCAATCAAGCACATAACCAAGCACACAACCAATCAAGCACACAACCAATCAAGCACACAATCAAGCACACAATCACACAACCAAGCACTCAACCAAGCACACAACCAAGCACTCAACCAAGCACACAACCAAGCACACAAACAAGCACACAACCAATCACACAACCAAGCACTCAACCAAGCACACAACCAAGCACTCAACCAAGCACACAATCAAGCATACAACCAATCACCCAATCATCCAATCAAGCACACAACCAAGCACACAACCAATCACCCAACCAAGCACTCAACCAAACACTCAACCAAGCACAGAAACACACAACCAAGCACTCAACCAAGCACCCAACCAAGCACTCAACCAAGCACACAACCAAGCACACAACCAAGCACACAATCACACAACCAAGCACTCAACCAAGCACTCAACCAAGCACTCAACCAAGCACACAACCAAGCAACCAATCACACAACCAAGCACTCAACCAAGCACTCAACCAAGCACTCAACCAAGCACACAACCAAGCACACAATCACACAACCAACCACTCAACCAAGCACACAACCAAGCACACAACCAAGCACACAATCACACAACCAAGCACTCAACCAAGCACACAATCACACAACCAAGCACACAACCAAGCACACAATCACACAACCAAGCACACAACCAAGCACACAATCACACAACCAAGCACACAACCAAGCACACAACCAATCACACACACCTAATCACACAACCAATCACACAACCAAGCACACAACCAAGCACACACACCTAATCACACAACCAAGCACACAACCAATCAAGCACACAACCAATCACCCAACCTAGCACACAATCACACAATCAAGCACACAACCAATCACCCAACCTAGCACACAATCACACAATCAAGCACACAATCACACAATCAAGCACACAACCAATCACCCAACCTAGCACACAATCACACAATCAAGCACACAACCAATCAAGCACATAACCAATCATACAACCAAGCACACAACCAATCACACACACCTAATCACACAACCCATCACACAACCAAGCACACAACCAATCAAGCACATAACCAATCATACAACCAAGCACACAACCAATCACACACACCTAATCACACAACCAATCACACATCTAAGCACACAACCAAGCACACACACCTAATCACACAACCAATCACACAACCAAGACACAACCAAGCACACAACCAATCAAGCAAACAACCAATCACCCAACCTAGCACACAACCAATCACACAACCTAGCACACAACCAAGCACACAACCAAGCACATAATCAATCAAGCACACAATCACACAACCAAGCACACAACCAAGCACACAACCAAGCACATAATCAATCAAGCACACAATCACACAACCAAGCACACAACCAAGCACACAACCAAGCACACAATCAAGCATACAAGCAATCACCCAACCAATCACCCAATCAAGCACACAACCTATCGCACAACCAAGCACACAATCACACAACCAAGCACACAACCAAGACACAACCAAGCACACAACCAATCACCCAACCTAGCACACAACCAATCACCCAACCTAGCACACAACCAAGCACATAATCAATCAAGCACACAACCAATCACCCAACCTAGCACACAACCAATCACACAACCAAACAACCAAGCACACACCAAGCACACAACCAAGCACACAATCACACCACCAAGCACACAATGACACCACCAATCACACAACCAAACACACAACCAAGCACACAATCACACAACCAAGCACACAACCAAGCACACAACCAATCAAGCACACATCCAATCACCCAACCTAGCATACAACCAATCACACAACCTAGCACACAACCAAGCACACAACCAAGCACACAACCAAGCACACAACCAATCACCCAATCAAGCACACAACCAAGCAAACAATCACACAACCAAGCACACAACCAAGCACACAACCAATCAAGCACACAACCAATCACCCAACCTAGCACACAAACAAGCACACAACCTAGCACACAACCAAGCACACAACCAATCACCCAACCAATCACCCAATCAAGCACACAACCAAGCAAACAATCACACAACCAAGCACACAACCAAGCACACAACCAATCAAGCACACAACCAAGCACACAACCAAGCACACAATCACACAACCAAGCACACAACCAACACACAACCAAGCACACAATCAAGCATACAACCAATCACCCAACCAATCACCCAATCAAGCACACAACCAATCACACAACCAAGCACACAAGCACACAACCAATCACACAAGCACACAACCAATCACACAACCTAGCACACAACCAATCACACAACCAAGCACACAACCAAGCACACAATCAAGCATACAACCAAGCACACCACCAAGCACACCACTAAGCACACAACCAATCACACCATCACAGAATGTCAGGGGCTGGAAGGGACCTGGAAAGCTCATCCAGCCCAACCCCCTGCCACAGCAGGAGCATCTAGAGCAGATCCAACAGGAGCATATCCAGGTGGGGTTGGAATATCTTCAGAGAGGAGACTCCACAACCCCCCTGGGCAGCCTGCTCCAGGCCTCTGTCACCCTCACAGGGGAAAGTGTTTTCCCTCCTGTTTCCATGGCACTTCCTCTGCCTCAACTCCCAGCCAGTGCCCCTTGTGCTGGCATTGGGCAGCCCCAGCAGAGCCTGGCTCCAGCCTCTGGGCACTCACCCTGCAGATCTCTAGCAACAGCAATGAGGTCACCCTCAGGCTCCTCCTCTGCAAGCTGCAGAGCCCTCAGCTCCCTCAGGCTCTCTTCCCGAGGAAGATCTTCCACTGACCTCATCATTTTTGTGTCTCTGTGCTGGACTCTCTCAAGCAGTTCCCTGAGGTCCTTCCTGAGCTGAGGGGCCCAGAACTGGGTCCCAGTTTTTTACCTAAACTAAAAATGTAACCCAAGATGTTTGTAATTTTTCAGAGTTTTGAGGTCCTTGCAGGCAGTTCAAAAAGCTTCTGCCTCAGCACAACTCTGCCCCCAGTGTGGGAAGGGTGTCACCTGTCAAAATGCCAGTTTGTCTCCCTTCCTTTCTGTGCTTTCTTTGCTCTCCTTTTGTTCTGGTTCGAGCTAGACCAGAGCTGATGCTGCTCAGTGCTGTCATTTCCCAGCTCAGGCTCTGCTCCCTGAGGCACTGGCTGAAGCTCAGGGCAGCTGTGCACAGCCAGGGGCTGCTTCGAGCAGGGAGAAGCCCATGGGGAGAGCTCCTGCCGAGGGCTGGGCTGCAGGAAGGCTCTGCCTGAGACTTGCTCCTCTGCGGACCGAGGGCAGTGCCACAGCTTGTGCCCCAGCCTGGCCTGCAGGATGGCAGAGGGGGCAGCTGTGGGGAGGAGCAGGCAGGACAGGGGACCCTCAACTGCCCAGCAAGGGACTGCATCCATGGATGGCTTCTTCAGGAGGCAGCTGAGGGAGCACCAGGCTCAGGTCTCTTCCTCACCGGCTGCTGCCCCTGGGGGACTCTGCTCTGCCCTTGATCTCAATCCATACCTTCCTAACTCCAGCTCCAGAGCCCAGCTCCCGGTTCCCATCTGTCTCTGAGTCCAGTCTGGGACTTCCCCAGTGCCTCCCCCAGCACCAGTGGTGCCAGTGGTGCCACCATTGCCATCAGGGGTTGGGTTCCACGTTGGTTTGTGTCTCTCTGTCCCTGTTCCATTGGGTTGTTCTGCTCTCCATCCCAGCTGGTTCTGTTTCTTTCCCAGCCCAGCAGCCTCTCTCCCTCCTTCCCTTTAAGGAATGCAGAGGGGTTCACAGAGAGCCTCTGGCACTCCTCTAGTGGCCAGCCCAGCCCTAACCCATGCCACCTTTTCATGCCATTTGAAGTGTACCTCCAGCATGGGAAGGAGATAGTGGAAGTGAGAAGAACATAGCAATGAACAAAGAGAGAGAAGATAAACTAAACCAAAGAGTAATTGTGACACTCCAGCACAGTCTCTATAGCTGGAAAAAAAAACACCCCCACATCTGATTTAAAGTACTCTGCTGTGGGAATTTTCAGCCAAATCAATGCAATTCCACCACTCCCCTGCAAAGATTTCAGCCTGCAAGGATTCCTGAAAGGCCTGAGAACCTTCACTGCAGCAGGACTGGAGAAAATCCAGTGGCTAAACTGCCTCAGCAGCGTGGGTGTGGGGTTTGCAGACAATGTTCTTGCTGCACAGCAAGCAAGATGATGCCCATCCACCAATGGGCAGAGCAGAACATGAACTCATCCCCTGCCAAGAGCAGGAGCCACATATGGAGGAGGGAGGAGAAACCTCTTGTAACTTTACTTGGAAACCTGAAAGTGTCCTCCTTCTTCCCCCGGAGGTGAAATGACGACTGGAAACCTGCTTTATCTCCGGGTGAGGAGGAGCTGGGAGCTCCTTGTGTGCCTCTTGCCACCTAGAGACTGCAGCCCCGGGGCTGAGGGGAGGCCAGCCAGCATCCTGAGCTGCATGGACAGGAATGTCCCACTTGGCAGCCACCAAGGACATTCTTTGGCTCATCTGCAGAGCTTAACACCAGAGGCATTGATGATGTATCAAGGGAAAGACCGCGGGAGGAGGCAGCTTCTCTGCCTTGCTGCGGTCCCTTCGCAGCCTCCCAGCAGCCCAAACGTGCCTCATGGCCCCAGCACAAAGCTGTCACCACGGGGAACAGGGACAGAGACGTGAAGCGGGGAAATGTGGCCTGAGAAATTGTTCTGTGTCACTGGGAGGCCACCCCTGAAGGTCTGTCAGCAGCTGACGTGTTTAGGGTAATCTTTCTGCTTCTGTAATCCCATCCAGGCTCAACGATCAGACTGCAGAAGGTGTCATCAGCTCCTGGCTGGAGCCTGCCCTTCTTCCCTGCAGCGAAGCAGGGGCACCCTGGCCCTAATTCCCAGGAAGACAGCAAAGTTTCTGGGTGTCCTGTGCCTGGGCATTAGGCAGCAAATCTCCTTTCTCTTCCAAGAAGCTCGGAGAGCCTGGCAGCTCCCCCCCCAGCATCTCACTCCAACGGAGAGCTAAGGAATTTTGCCTCCAGACCCATCTGAACGCGGCTGGAGCTGCCCGAGGCCGCTGCTCCCGTGGGGCGGGGGAGGCAGGGAGGCAGCCTCCTCTTGGTTAATAGGAGAAGAAACTCTCCTGAAAGAATGATAGATCATGGCTCGGGGACTCGGGAGGCTTTTCTTGTTGCTTGCTTTGATGGGAGGAGGGGGAACTGGAAACAAAAGGCCTAGGAAGGGGGGCAGGCGGGGGGAGAGATGGATGGAGGGAGGGGGAAGGATGTGTTTTGAAATCTGCTTCCTTTTGGCCACGCTTGAACTTCCAAGAGCCTGGCTTTGACTGACAGCCCTAGGAAATGGGAGAGAAAACTCCATGCTGAGCCGGCTCTCTGCCCAGTGGAGGAAGGAGGAGGAGGCATCTGGCCCCAAGGAGCTGAAATAGATGCCTTTAATGTGCCTGTCATCCAGCAGCACAGAGGTGCTCTGGGGCTTTGCAGTCTGCTCCTGCAGGCTTCCAGGGCCTCTTCAGCCCCACTCAGGGTTGTTTTACCTGGGGCACTGCATCCACACTCACCTGGATGGCTCCAGGTGGAGCAGTGGAGGAAGTCCAGGCGTGCAGACACTGGGTGTCAAGCCTGCCTTCACTCTTCCCTGCAGTCCTGGCCCGTGCCAGGGGCATGTGACAGAGGAGAGCATCACAGGGGAAATGGGAGAACGCTCCTGAGAAGGCAGAGCAGCGTCACATGGAGCTGGGATGGGAAGCTGGGAGGGGAGTCAGGGAGAGGCCCGGAACAAGTCTGTCAGCATTACCTGGAGCCTGCAGACTGCTGGAGGGACCACAGAGGCATTTGCAGGGGGGTGGTGCCAGGGTGGAATATTGTAGCTCTGTCTCCAGAGAAGCTAGGGTGATGCCTCCTGAGTGGCCATTCCCCAGAAACCTCACCTGGTATTGGCAAGTGGGCCCACAGCTCCAAGAACACCTTCCTGCCTTCTCATGCCCCTCATCTCTTGCCCCCTCCCTGGAAGCATGCAAGGCCAGGTTGGACAGGGCCTTAAGCAGACTTGTCAAGGGAAGGTGTCCCTGCCCATGACAGGGGGCTTGAAATCACACAATCACAGGATGTTAGGGGCCAGAAGGGACCTTGAAAGATCATCCAGTCCAACCCCCTGCCAGAGCAGATCACACAGGAACACATCCAGGTGGGTCTAGAATATCTCCTGAAAGGGAGAGTCCACAACCCCCCTGGGCAGCCTGCTCCAGGGTCCCACTGCTCTCACAGGGAGATAATTCTTCGTTATGTTTGCATGGCACTTCCTCTGCCTCAGCTTTCACCCCTGCCCCTTGTGCTGGCATTGGGCATCCCCCAGCAGAGCCTGGCTCCAGCCTCTTGGAACTAGATGATCTTTAAGGTCCCTTCCAATCCAAACCATTCTATGATCTCATGAATCTACAACCCTATGATTCTACATCTCCATCACCCTGGACACATCACTGACATCATATTTGCCCTTATGGCCAAGACAAGTGCTTGTTGCTGCAGTTACATCCCTTGTGTTGGGTACAAGGCAAGGACACACAAGCTCTAGGACCTACAACAAGTTCCTTTTAGAAGACTCTTGTCTCCAGCTTCCCATGTCTGAGCACATGCATTTCTCTGCAGAGGACTTGGGAGGTTGCTCCTTGCAGAACTCAAAGCCTGCTGCCTTGAAACTAGAGAAGAGCAGATTTACTAAGCACTTCAACATGCAGTAGAATCATAGAATGGTCTGGGCCAGAAGGGACCTCCAAAGCTCATCCAGTCCAACCTCCCCACAGTCAGTAGGGAATCTCCAACTAGATCAGGCTGCCCAGGGCCTCTTCGAGCTTCAGGGAAAGAGCCTCAACCACCTCCCTGGGCAACCTGTGCCAGTGTTCCACCACCCTCATGGTAAAGAATTTGTTTCTCACATCCAATCTCAATCTGCCCTTCTCTAGTTTGAAGCCATTGCCCCTGCTCCTGTCCCTGCAGGCCTTTGCAAACAGTCTCCCTCCATCCTTCTTGTAGCCCCCTTTAGCTACTGGCAGGCTGCTCTTAGGTCTCCCCACAGCCTCCTCTTCTCCAGGCTGAACACCCCCAGCTCCCTCAGCCTGTCCTCACAGCAGAGCTGCTCCAACCCCCTGAGCATCTTCATGTCCCTCCTCTGGAGCCTCTCCATCAGCTCCAGGTCCTTCCTGTGCTGAGGGCTCCAGCCCTGCACACAGCACTGCAGGTGAGGTCTCCCCAGAGCAGAGCAAAGTGGCAGAATCCCCTCTCTGGCTCTCTGGCAATGCTGCTTTGGATGCAGCCCAGGGGATGCGTTGCCGTCTGATGAAGGGAGTGCAAGCTCAGCTGGCCCTTGGCCAGCAGCCTGGGGGAGCAGGGCTGACCCCGCTGTGTCCTTGGGGAGCAACGCAGGAGCGGGCTGCTGCAGGCGAGAGCCGCGGGCAGGAGCCGCCTGCCAGAGGCTGTCTGCAGGCGCTCACGCTGCCCGTGATGGATGGCGGGGCTCGGGGAGCCCACGGGGCTTTAGCTCTCCGCGCTGCAGCTCTCCCGGCGCTCCCAGCGCTTGCCCGGCCCTGCCTGTTGAGAGGCGGCGGAGCTCGCACGCGTCCCGGCCGTGACGGATGACACCGACAGGGGCCGGAGCTGTCGCGGGGAAGCAGGCGGTGATTTATCCCCCGGCCGGCGGGGCCGAGCCGGGCGGGGAGCGGAAATCCTACGGGAGCTGCGGGGCACACATCAGCCCCCGCCGGGTGTCACACATCAAACCCCTTCCCGTCCCGTCCCTTCCCCCTGCCGGTGTCACAGCCCCCAGCCCCGCGTCCCAGCCTCCTCCGGGGCGCCGCTTCAAAGCCGCCAGGCGCGGCGGCGGCAGGCCGAAGGTGCTGCCGGGCTAATGAGCAGACGGGGCGATAAATAACCGGGGCCGCGGTTAGGCCTTCCCCCTGCGCCCCCCGGCTGCCGGGAGCTGCCCCGGCCGCGGCGCAGGCAGCGCTGCTCGCACCCCATCAGTCATGCTGCGGGCGCTGGGGGGAGCCGCCGCCGGCCCTGCCAGCCATTCATCTCGGCCCAGGGGAGGCCTTTCAAGTGCCTGCGCCGCGGCCGCCTCTGTTTGTTGTTAAGATGAGCACGGGGCCTGCACGGGACTGTTCTTATTTATCGGCGGCTTTTACCTCCTGGGTCACCGCTCCGCGCGCCCGTCTCGCCTCCACCTCGTTATTTATAGCCCCCAGGCGCTGCCGGCTGCGGCTCCCGGGGTGGAGAGGGAAGCCGAGCTCCTCGCCAGGGCCTGCTCGCCAGCAGAAGGGCAAGTCCCCGAGGACAGTCGCTCCTCAGGATGGAGAAGAATCGCTCCTCGGGAAGCTGGTGGAGGCGGGGGGCTGCCGGGGTAAGTGCTAGCAGCTGAGCTGTGCCTGGCTCCGGGCGAGGCTGGGTGCGTGGCCGTGTTGGCAGAGAGGATGGATGGCTGGGTGGCTTAAGGCCTGATGAATCACAGAAACAGCCAGGTTGGAAGAGACCCTCAGGATCCAGCCCAGGATCCAGCCCAGGACCCAGGAAGCTGCCAGGAGGAGAAGCACCCAGGCCCTCCACCCAGACTGTGGGCGTGGGGACAACCATCAGCTATCCCAGCAGGAACACAGCTGCTGACCTGACTCAGAAGCACAGAAACAGCCAGCTTGGAACAGACCCTCAGGATCACCATCTCCAACCCAGAACCCTGCTCTACAAGGCTCACCCCTCAACCATATCCCCAAGCACCACATCCAAACCACCTTTGAACACATCCAAGGCTGGGGATTCTACCACCTCCCTGGGCAGCACTTTCCAATCCCTGACCACTCTTGCCCTGAAAAAGGTTTTCCTAATGTTTGTCTTATAAACCTCCCCAGTGGCAGCTTGAGGCCATTGCTTCTTGTTCTGTCACTAATTACCTGTGAGAGGAGACCAGCAGCAGCCTCTCCACAACCTCCTTTCAGGTAGTAGTGGACAGTCAGGAGGTCTCCCCTCAGCCTCCTCTGTTTCACACTAACCATCCCCAGCTCCTTCAGTTGCTCTTCATCAGATTCCTTCTCCAGGCCCTTCCCAGCTTCCTTGCCCTCCTCTGCCCTGGATCCAGCACCTCCAGCAATCTCCCTTGGATTGAGATGGCCAAAACTGGACACAACCCTCAAAGTGTGGCCTCCCCAGAGCTAAGTCCCGGGGACAATCCCCTCCCTGCTCCTGCTGGACAAAGCATTTCTAATCCCAGCCAGGCTGCCTTTGGCTTTCTTGGCCACCTGAGCACATTGCTGGCCCATGTTCAGTTGATTGTTCATTAGCACCCCCATCAGCCTTCCAGTCACACAGCCCCTGTAGGACCTGGCTCAGCCAGGTGGTAAAGGTGCCAGTGCCACTACCTCTCTGGAGGGCTTGGCTGCAGCCTGGAATTAGAATAGAATAGAATAGAATAGAATAGAATAGAATAGAATAGAATAGAATAGAATAGAATAGAATAGAATAGAATAAATAAGCCAGGTTGGAAAAGACCTTGGAGATCATCAAGTCCAACCTATCACCCAACACCATCTGGTCAACTAAACCATGGCACCCAGAAGTGAGGTGATGGGGCCAGAGTGACTGGTGCTGTATGGGACTCTTCCCTGAAAGGGTCGTCAAGCCCTGCAGCAGGCTGCCCACGGCAGTGGTGGAGTCCCCATCCCTGGAGAGGTTTAAAAGCTGTGTAGATGTTGGGCAGCTTTGTAGAGCTGTGTAGGTGTTGAGTGACATGGTTTGGAGGTGACCTGGCAGTGCTGGGTTAAGGATTGGACTCCATCTGTCTCAGAGGCCTTTTTCAACCCAAAGAGTTCTGTGAAGCAGCAGAAGGGATGGTGGCTGCATGAGGGGAGAGGGAATCTGAACATCTTCATCTAGGAACAGGCTGGGAGAGTTGGGGCTGTTCAGCTTGGAGAAGAGAAGGCTCCAGGGAGACTTTACAGCAGCCTCCCAGTACCTGAAGGGGCCACATGAAAGCTGGGGAGGGACTTTTTACAAGGCCATGTACTGATAGGATGAGAGGGATTGGATTGAAGCTAGAAGAGAGCAGACTGAGACTGGAGATGAGGAAGAAATTCTTTACAAGGAGGGTGGGAAGACCCTAGAACAGGTTGCCCAGGGAGGTGGTGGATGCCTCCTCCCTGGAAGTGTTCAAGGCCAAGTTGGATGAGGCCTTGAGCAAGCTGGGCTGGTGGAAGGTGTCCCTGCCCGTGGCAGGGGAGTCAGAACTAGATGATCTCCAAGGTCTCTTCCAACTCAACCCATTCTATGAATCTGTGAATCAATGAATCAGTGAATCAATGAATCTGTGAATCAATAAATCAGTGAATCAATGAATCTGTGAATCAATAAATCAGAGAGTGAATGAATCAGTGAATCAATGAATCGGTGAATGAATCAATGAATCAGTGAATCAATGAATCAGTGAATCAATGAATCAGTGAAACTGACTCAATGAATCAGTGAATCTGAATGAATCTCAATTAAATCAATGAATGAATCTGAATGAATCTCAATTAAATCAATGAATGAAACTCTGAATGAATCTCAATTAAATCAGTGAATCTGTGAGTGAATCAAATTAAATCAGTGAATCAGTGAATCAATAAATCAGTGAATCGAATCGATGAATTAGTGAATCAATAAATCAATGAATCAGTGAATCAATAAATCTGTGAATCGGTGAATCAATGAATCAGTGAATCAATGATTCTGTGAATCAATGAATTGGTGAATCAATGAATCAGTGAATCAATGAATCAATAAATCAGTGAATCAGTGAATCAATAAATCTGTGAAATCAGTAAATCAGTGAATCAGTAATCATCAGAATCAATGAATCAATAAATTGTGAATCAATGAATTGGTGAATCAGTGAATGAATCAATGAATCAAATCAAATTCTGTGAATCAGAATCAAATCAATGAATCGGTGAATCAATGAATCAATAAATCAATCAGTGAATCAATAAATCAGTGAATCTGTGAATCAATGAATCTCTGAATCAATGGATCTATAGATCAGTGAATCAATGAATAGCTGAGGATGTCCTTGCTCCCTGCAGGCGTGTTGGACCAGATGACCTGTAAGGATCCCTTCCCAGCCAGCCCCTTCTCTGAGTCCAGGAGGGGAGAGACGCCCCGGGAGCAGCTGTGTCCTCTGAGAGGCTTTGCCGAGCTGGGGAGCTGTCGGGCAGGGCCAGGTCCCATTCACCTCTTCCTTCCTTTCCCCTGGGGATCAGAAAGGGTTAACCCCTCTGTGCCACGGGTCTGTGCCACAGCTCTGTGCTCACAGCTCTGTGCCACAGCTCTGTGCTCACATGGACTCTGCAGCCATCAGCTCTCTGCCGCTCTGGAGGGAGGGGGCTGGTTCGCACAAGTCACCCGCCGTAACTCAGGCTTTTATGGTAATCGTGACCAGATGCTTAATGGGACTTAATAAACCACCGTTGACCTGGGCTTGGTGCACACAAATCTCTTGCTCCCTTTCCTTTTTTTGCCTGCCTCGTCTGGAAGCTGCAGCTTGGTGACCCTAAGCCACCAGTTTCAGTGGCCAACAGCTAGTTTGGGTGGAGCAAACCCTCCCCGGAAGCCATGGTGCCGCCGTGACCTGACAGAGCCACGCAGCCGTGGTGAGAGAGCAGCTGCCCTGTGCACTGGGCAGGCACAAGGAGCACCTGTGAGAAGGCTGCAGTAGGAGACACGGCAGGGACCTCGGGCAGGCTCCTGCCCTGAGCACCAGAGGCCCTGGGTGAACTCCAGTGATTGCTGTGGAAGGAAATCCCTGCCTCTGGTGCAAGCAAGAGGAGCCTTGAGCCAAGCATTTCGAAGAACCCTCGCGTCCTGCTTTTGGCAGGCACAGAGCTTTCCACTTCATGGATATTACAACTGGGGAGGAGGAAGCTATGAAATCCCATCTCAGGCTTGCCTCTGGGAACCCAGGGCAGGGAACCCAGGTATGGAATCCCATCTCAGGCTTTCCCCTGGGAACGCAGGGCAAGGACATCTGCAACTAGAGCAGGTTGCTCAGAGCCCAAAACAACCTGGCCTGGAATGCTTCCAGGATGGAGCTTCTACCACCTCCCTGGGAACCTTGGCCAGGTTCTCACCACCCTCAGTGCAAAATTTTCTCCCTCCTGTCCAAGCTAACTGTCCCCTTTTTTAGTTCACCCCTTGTCCTGTCACAACAGACCCTGCCAAAAAGTCTGTCCCCATTCTCTGCTCAGCCCCTTGAAGCACTGAAAGGCCACCAGAAGGTCTCCCTGGAGCCTTCTCTTCTCCAGGCTGAACAACACCAACTCTCATCTCTGTCCCTGACCAGCCTGCTCAGCCACTTACATCCCTAAAGGGATGATGCAGACCCTCATCTGCTCCCTGCTAACACTCACCCAAGCTTGGGCTTTCTCCCGCAGCCCTTCACATGACCTCCCCAACCAGAATTTCCCCTGAGCTGTGCTTCATGACATTGCTCCCAGGAGTGCTGCTGCTGACTGCTCTTACAGGCAGGGCTCCAGGAGGAGAAATCCCTCAGCTTTCCCAGAGAGCCAGACAGATGTGCCTTGGAGGAAGGAGTAATCTTGAAGTTGAAGGTATGGAAGCACATGGAGGAGCCCAGCTCTCTCCTGCTCTTCTGGCCGTTCTTCTTTTTCTTCCCCTTGTTTCACTCCCTCTGCCTGCTCTTTGGCAAATGTGCTGTCTGCCCCACACTGTGCACCCAGGGCTCTGCTTCTTCTCTCCACAGACAGTTCACATGGCTTCATTTAGAATCCTAGCATTGTCAGGGGTGGGAGGGACCTCAAGGCTCAGCCAGTTCCAACCCCCCTGCCATGGGCAGGGACACCTCCCACCACAGCAGGTTGCTCACAGCCACCTCCAGCCTGGCTGCAAACACCTCCAGGCAGGAGGCTTCCACCACCTCCCTGGGCAACCTGTGCCGGGCTCTCACCACCCTCATGGGCAACAACTTCTTCCTCACATCCAATCTGCATCTCCCCACTTCTAGTTTTGCTCCATCCCCCTCAGTCCTATCACTCCCTGATATACTCAAAAGTCCCTCCCCAGCTTTCTTGGAGCCCCCTGCAGATCCTGGAAGGCCACAAGAAGGTCTCCCTGAAGCCTTCTCTTCTCCAGCCTGCACAACCCCAACTCTCTCAGGCTGTCTCCAGAGCAGAGCAGCTCCAGGCCTCTGCTCCTCCTCGTGACCCTTCCCTGGACACCTTCCAGCACATGTAGGATTTTATCCAAGGGCTGGTGGTCACAGCTGGAGTCTTTATTCTGGCTTTGATGGATTTTGGAGCAGCCAGAGTAGATTTTGGTACATCTTCAATCATTGTTGGGCACTTATCAAGTGTTACTCTTCCCAGGGCTCTGTTTCCCCTGAAGTCAGAGGGGTTTTGCTGCCTGGTACTTGGATAGCCATAGGGAGCATGGGAGACAGATGGCCAGGTAGGCTGCACAGGGAGTCAGAAACATAAAAGGATGTCTTTAAAATGTCAAAGCCAAAGCCTTCGACAGGTGAGATATGAGAGTTGAAACCTGCCACAGCATGAAACCAAAATGGAGCCAACCCTGAGACATCTCACTTTCTGCTCCACCCTACTCTTCCCACCCTTCCCACCGCAGCCTCCTCCAGCATCACCCTGCCCATTTCTGCAGCAGCACACCTGAGTCCTGGCTGGGCAGCTTCAGGGCAGTGTGCAGCACCAGGGCTCTACAGGGACCCTCACAGCATGACCAAGAAGGCCAACAGTATCCTGGCCTGTATAAGCAGCAGCATGGCCAGCAGGACTAGGACAGGGATCATCACCCTGTACTCATCATTGGTGAGGCCACACCTTGAGTACTGGGTTCAGGTTGTGGCCCCTCACTCCAAGAAGGACATGGAGGTGCTGGAGTGGGTCCAGAGAAGGGCAACACGGCTGGGGAAGGGTGTGGAGGACAGGGCTGATGAGGAGCAGCTGAAGGAGCTGGGGGTGTTCAGCCTGGATAGAAGGAGGCTGAGGGGAGACCTTCTCACTCTCTACAACTCCCTGAAGGGAGGCTGAAGTGAGGTGGGGGTTGGTCTCTTCCAGGGAACAAGCAATGAGAGTAAACAGCCTCAGGTTGCAACAGGGGAGGTTTAGGTTGGACATTAGAAGAAAGTTCCTCACTGAAAGGGTTCTCAAACATTGGAAAAGGTTCCCCAGTGAGGCGGTTGAATCCCCATCCCTGGAGGTGTTCAGAAGAGGCAGAGGTGTGGTGCTGAGGGGCATGGTTTAGCACCAGCCTGGGTAGAGTTAGATGATCTCAGTTGGACTTGATGATCCTAAAGGTCTCTTCCAACCTAAATGATTCTATGAAACGGTGCTGAGGGACACAGCTTTAGAGGTGGGACTGTGAGTTCTAGGTGAGCAGTTTGACTTGATGATCTCAAAGGTCTCTTCCAACCTCAACACTTCTATGAGGATGGATGGTGGATGAGAAGCTCAGCAGGAGCCAGCAGTGAGCACTTGCAGCCCAGAGAGCCAAGCAGAGCCTGGGCTGCAGCAAGAGAAGTGTGGCCAGCAGGGCCAGGGAGGGGATTCTGCCCCTCTGCTCCGCTCTGCTGAGACCACAGCTGGAGCTCTGGGTCCAGTTCTGGAGCTTCTGTGCCAGGAAGGATCTGGAGGTGCTGGAAGGTGTCCAGAGAAGGGCCACGAGGAGGAGCAGAGGGCTGGAGCTGCTCTGCTCTGGAGACAGCCTGAGAGAGTTGGGGTTGTGCAGGCTGGAGAGGAGAAGGCTCCCAAGAGACCTTCTTGTGGCCTTCCAAGATCTGCAGGGGGCTCCAAGAAAGCTGGGGAGGGACTTTTGAGGGTGTCAGGGAGGGATAGGAATGGAGCAAAATAGAAGTGGAGAGATTCATCTTGGCTGTGAGGAAGAAGTTGTTGCCCATGAGGGTGGTGAGAGCCTGGCACAGGTTGCCCAGGGAGGTGGTGGCAGCCTCCTGCCTGGAGGTGTTTGCAGCCAGGCTGGAGGTGGCTGTGAGCAACCTGCTGTGGTGTGAGGTGTCCCTGGCCGTGGCAGGGGGTTGGCACTGGCTGAGCCTTGAGGTCCCTTCCAAGGCTGACAGTTCTGTGGTTCTCTGAGATTCTAGAGGACTCCACGGGATCCCGTGGCAGGGTGGAGCTGTGCTGCACAGAGAGGACAGGAGACGACCGCCTCGCTGTCCCTTGGGCCGAGCGTGCCCAGCAGAGCAGGAGCCATGTGCTCCCGTCCCCAGACCCCCTGGCAGCGTTTGGAGAGCCAGGCCCGCCAGCAGCGGCAGAGCTGGAGGAGGGAGTGCAAAGCCAGGCCCTGTTCCTGCCCAGATCTGAGGGAGAGCACTGGAAGGCGCACAGATGGTCGGCCACTTTCCCTAATGAAACACGTCTTTATTGTCCCGAGGAAGCTGGCTTTCACAGCCCAAGCACCCAGCCTTGCTCCTTGCCTTTCTTTATACATATATTTATATATTTATATATTTGTATTTTTTATTTATTTCCCCTGCAAGCCCTGGGCAGTGTTGCCCCTTTTCCTTAAATCAAAAAAAAACCCCGGGGCCGATAAAGACGTGTTTCATTACTCGAAGGGCTGGCCAAGCATCTGTGTGCAATGGACTTCATTTTCTTCTCCTCTGGGCTGCTGGCACAGGCATTCCCAGCCCAAGCCAGAGAGGGAAAGCGGAATGAATGCAGGGAGCAGAGTGCTCCCAGACATGAGGGGAGCTCGGCTGCTGTGGTCGCTCCCTTGCGGTGCCCGGTGGGGGAGGTTAGGCGCGGGCCGGCTCCAGCAGGCGGGCAGTATTTGGGTGTCTTTGCTGTCATGGTTCACCAGAAGGAGATGGTGTCCTTGGGGCATGAAGCAAACAGTGCAAAGCTGCCTTGGGTGACCCATGTCATTCCTTCATTTCATGCTTGCTTTCCTTTCTGCCCTCACTAGTGGCACTGCAGGCCGTACTGCCGTATGCACAGCTGGATTCATCCTGGAGAAGGCCTCAGAGCTGCCTTCCATGGAAATACCTGGAAGGAGCCTACAGGAAGGCTGCAGAGGGACTTTGCAGGAGGGTGTCTAGAGACAGGACAAGGGGGAATGGTTTGAAGCTGAGGGAGAGTGGATCTTAGGAATAAGTTCCTCAGTACAGGGGTGGTGAGACTCCGGAATAGGTTGACCGGAGAGGCTGTGGATGCCTCCTCCCTGGAGATGTTCAAAGCTAGGCTGGATGAAGCCTTAGGCAGCCAAATCCAGTTGAGAGGTTTCCCTGCCCAAGGCAGAGAGGTTGGAGTAGATGAGCTCTGAGGTCCTTTCCAGCCTAAGTCATTCCATGATTCTATGATTCAAGGCCCTGGCAGAGCTAAACTGAGTGCCAGTTTAGGAACATCTTCCCATGAGCTGGTCCTGAGCTCCTCCTCACCACCAAGGAGGGGATGTGTAATGATGTTTGCTCCCCACAGCTGCCATTCACAAGGCTCTGGGACCCTGCCTAGCAGCACCAATGCCACTGCCCTGGTGTGGTTTACCCTCCTGAGAGAACACTTCACCAGAACCCTACTTTGAATCATGGAATCATAGAATCCATAAGGTTGGAAAAGACCTCAAAGATCATCAAGTCCAACCTGTCACCCAGCACCTCCTGACAACTAAACCATGGCTCCAAGTGCCACATCCAATCCCCTCTTGAACACCTCCAGGGATGGGGACTCCACCACCCCCTGGGCAGCACATCCCAATGGCAAACAACTCTCTCTGGGAAGAACTTTCTCCTCACCTTGAGCCTAAACCTTCCCTGACACAGCTTGAGACTGTGTCCTCTTGTTCTGGTGCTGGCTGCCTGCCTGGGAGAAGAGACCAACCCCCACCTGGCTACAACCTCCCTTCAGGGAGTTGCAGAGAGCAAGAAGGTCTCCCCTGAGCCTCCTCTTCTGCAGGCTAAGCAACCCCAGCTCCCTCAGCCTCTCCCCACAGAGCTGTGCTCCAGACCCCTCCCCAGCTTTCTTGCCCTTCTCTGGACACCTTCAGGTGTCTCAATGTCCTTCTTAAACTGAGGGGCCCAGAACTAGAACATTACTTTCATCACCTTGGGATGAAAGCATCCAGAGGCCAAGCACAAAGCACGTGGTTGTGACGGCAGGGATGGGAGCAGGGGCTGTTTGTCCCCTGGAGCAGGGGGCCGTGCCTCTGAGCATGCATTTGGTGAGAAGGAGCTGGCTCTGCTGGTGTTGAAAGAGCCAGCTGTCTGTCTTGCAAAAGACAAGAGGAAGGAGGAAGGGAGAGGGCCCCAAGGGTCATTTACACCACAAGTACAAGCATGGAGCTTCAGAGCACACACCTGAATAATCAGAAGCTTCCCTGCCTGCATCATTTCTTGCCTGCTTCGGGTGGATTCCCAAAGACAGTAAAGGACCAGTCTGAGAGGGGAACAGCCAAGTGGGATCTCTGAAAACCATGTTCCTGGCTTCATTTCTCCTTGCTCGTATGCCAGCTCTTGGTCCTGGGGCTTTCTCAGTCCAGGTTTCAAAACTTGCTTTTGGTCAGGAGCCAGTCAGGCCATGGCTGCCAGCTGAGGTCCAGCTCTTCATGCAGGGATGGGTGAGGCACATGGCCAGGCAAGGGTGATGAGACCCTACCCTGTGTGACAGGAACATGACAGCTCATGAGATCCCTGTCTCTCAGGGCACTCCAACCACACTTTTTAATGGAAAATTCTGGCATGCTGGTGTTGAACCTACACAAAACTGCAGGCTGTGAGGCCATTCAGAGACTTGGGCAGGCTGAGAGCTGGGCAGAGAGGAACCTAATGAGGGTCAGCAAGGATGAGAGCAGAGTCCTGCACCTGGGAAGGAAGAATAAACTGCAGCAGCACAGGCTGGGAGGTGATCTGCTGGAGAGCAGCCCCCTGGAGAAGGAGCTGGGAGTGCTGGGGGCAGCAAGTTCTGCATGGGACAGCAATGTGCCCTGGGGGCCAAGAAGGCCAAGGGGGTCCTGGGCTGCATGCAGAGGAGTGTGGCCAGCAGAGCCAGGGAGGTTCTCCTCCTCCTCTGCTCTGCCCTGGGGAGACCTCCCCTGGAATATTGTGTCCAGCTTTGTGCTCCCCAGTTCAGGGGGGACAGGGATCTGCTGGAGAGAGTCCAAGAGAGGCTACAAGGATGCTGAAGGGACTGCAGCACTGCCTGGGGAGGAGAGGCTGAGAGCCCTGGGGCTGTTCAGTCTGGAGAGGAGAAGACTGAGAGTGGATTTGATCAATGTCTATCAATAGCTGAGGGCTGGGGGGCAGGAGGGGACAGGGACAGGCTCTGCTCAGCTGCACCCTGGTACAGGACAAGGGGCAATAGATATAAACTCCAGCCCAGGAGGTTCCAGCTCAACATGAGGAGGAACTTCTTCCCTGTGAGGGTCCAAGAGGCCTGGAGCAGGCTGCCCAGAGAGGTTGTGGAGTCTCCTTCTCTGGAGCCTTCCCAGCCCTGTCTGGATGTGTTCCTGTGTGACCTATGCTGGACTCTCTGCTCCTGCTCTGGCAGGGGGTTGGACTCGATCCCCAGAGGTCCCTCCCAACCCCTAACATCCTGTGAGCCTGGAAAACCAAGGGTGGTTGACTCATGAGAAGAAAGTAGCCATTAGGAACTCTGTGGTGGTAGAAGCCTCCCTTAAGCATAGGAGATGCTTCTGAAGCACAGCACATGCATGGCCCAAGCCTATGCAACTCATTTCTCCACTGTTTAAATCTGTTTAGCTTCTTAAACCGTAAAGAGGGACTCAGTGGGCCAGCTCCTTGACCATCCTTGCCTGAAGCACCCAGCTTCCAGGGGGCCTGGCCATCACAGAGTTTTGGAGAGCTTCTCCTTAAGACACATTTGGGGCAATAATAAAAAGAAATCCTCAGTGAATGCACTGCTCTGCTAGTGGGTTTGTTAAGGCCTCAAGGGGCTTCTGGTGACAGAGCTGAGGAGCAGCTGATGTCTTGTCTGGGTGTGCTGGGGAGCTGCATCTGCACTGAAATGCTCTGGCTTGCCCTTTGGAGGAGCCTGGCTCAGGGACAGGGCCTGGGCTCCCAGCCTGGTGCAAGACAAAAGCTGTGTCATGGACATCAGGAGAGACTTCTTCTCCAAAAGGGTTGTCAAGCCCTGGAGCAGACTGCCCAGGGCAGTGATGGAGTCACCATCCCTGGAGGGGTTAAAAGCCACATAGAAGTGGTACAGAGGGCCTTGGGTGCATGGTGACCTGGCAGTGCTGGGTTAATGGTTGGACTGGATAACCTTAAAGGTCTCTTCCAACCAAAATGATTCTGTGGTCCTATGACTGCATGCTCAGGGTGGTTCTTCAGGTGCAATGTAGCCACTGTGGCACTTCTGAGCCACCAGTTTGTCAGCTGCAACCTGCAGGCAACTCTTCAGCTGCAGCAAGAGCTGGGAAACCCAACTGTCTGTCACAGCAGACAGGTCTTCAGCTCTCTTTCTCCTCAGACCCACGTGCGGCTTCAGTGGCAGCAAAATGCTCCACCAAAACCCCTGAGGAAAAGCTTGGTGTCAGGCAGACAGGTGGTGAGCCACCACCCCTGGAAGTGTCTAAGAAACCTGTGGACATAGCACTTGGGGACATGGGTTGATGGCTGTGTGGTGTTAGAATCATAGAATCACGGAGGCTGAGGCTGGAAAAGACCTCTGGGGTCATCAAGTCCAGCCCAGGGCCTGCCACCACCACATCGGCTGAACCCTGCCACCAAGTGCCACATCCAAGCTTTTCTTAAAGACCTCCAGTGATGGTGACTCCAGCACCTCCCTGGGCAGCCCATCCCAGTGCCTAATCAGCCTTTCTGAGAGGAAGTGCTTCCTAATACCCAACCTGAACCTCCCCTGGGGCAGCCTCACGCCATGCCCTCTTGTCCTGTCACTGGCTGCCTGGCAGAAGAGCCTGACCCCCACCGCACTACAGCTCCCTTTTAGGTAGTTGTAGAGAGTGATAAGGTCCCCTCTAAGTCTCCTTTTCTCCAGGCTGAACACCCCCAGCTCCCTCAGCCTCTCCTCATCAGACCTTCCCTCCAGCCCCCTCCCCAGTCTGGTTGCTGGTTAGGTTGAAGGTCGGACGCCTTGGCCACAGAGGTCTTTGCCAGTCCAAACAGTTCTATGATTTGGTGGCGCAGTGCCACTAGAGTGCCATCAGCACTCCCCCAGCTGCCCTGCTGCAGCCCAGGCAGTGTGAGATACCAGCAGTGCTTGCTTTGTCCAGCAGCTTCCTGCCAGGGCTGACTGCCTGAGCTGGAGGAGTTCAAGAGCACCTCATGTTTGCCAGCACGGCTTCATCTCTGCCCATAGCCTGACATTCACCTTCTTGCCACCTTGAAGAGCTCAGGCTGGGAAGAGCTGTTGATAAATAGCTTCTCTCTGAAGTCCTAGGCAGCCAGAGTGTGCCTGAGTGATAACCATAAAGCAAGCCCCACTTCCAGCGCCCCGGCGGCAGCCAAGCACGCTGAGGGTCAGGCCTCTGCTGGGTGATTCACGGCTCCAGGGTCACAGGGGTTAAAGCTTCTCATCTGAAGGGGATTAGATGTTTCCAAGGAAGCACAGCCCCTCAGTGCCTCCAGCATTTCCTTCAAGCCTTTGGAGTCTCAGACCCACTTAAGACCTACCTCATTATTCTGTCTCATCACTTGAGAAGTCCATCAGGTACGAAGCCTGCGTGCTCCCTGTGTGCTGCGGGGGACCCCAAAGGAAAGCCTTTGAAAGTTACAAGTTCCTCCCACCAAATCCAGCCTGGGTGTAGGGGGATCACAGAATCACAGCATGGTGGGAGCTGGAGGGGACTTCTGGAGATCACCCAGTCCAACCCCCTGCTCAAGCAGGGCACCCACAGCAGCTTGCCCAGGAGCACAGTGGCCAGGGGGGTTTGGCATCTCTCCAGACAAGGAGACTCCACAACCTCTCTGGGCAGTCTGCTCCAGGCCTCCAGCACCCTCACAACAAAGTTCCTCCTCATGGTCAGATGGAACCTTTTGGGTTCCAGTTTGTGCCCATTGCCCCTTGTCCTGTCTCTGGGCACCACTGACCCCAGCCTCTTGTCCCCCACAGGTCCTTTATCTCTTGCTGAGCATTGCTCAGCTCCCTCTGGGGCTGCTCTGCTCCAGGCTCTCAGCCCCAGGGCTCTCAGCCTTTGCTCCTCACAGAGCTGCTCCAGGTCCCTCAGCACTTCTGTAGCCTCTGCTGGACTCTCTCCAGTAGTTGCCTGTCCAAGCCAGCTCCTGGGAGTCTCCTTGGTGCCCAGCTGACACATTCCCCCATCTGGCAGCCCGTCCCCAGAGGATGCTCTCTGCTCCATGCCCTCTGTGCACCCCAAACACTGCTGTGTGACTTCACCTCCCACCCTGCTCACTGCAAACCAGCACAAAGACCTGCTTGGGTGGGAGAGCTGAGCACGAGGCACATCCCAGAGAGCACAAAACATCTCCTGTGGGTACTGCTGCTTCACCGCCGAGACTCACGAAGCTGCCGGGGAGCAGGGCTGGCGCTGGCTGCGTATTTACTGCCTCCTCAGCTCTCTGCTTCTGCTTCCTTTTCCACGTCAAACACTCCTCTCCCAGCAAGGTGTTTGCTGCTGCTTGGTGTTAAGCTCACAGTGCAAAGCCAGGATGCATCGGGCCCCCTGGAAGAGGTGGGGGCCATCCGCGCTGCGTGGCGGGCACCCGTGCAGACATGTGTCCAGGCTGTGTGGTTAATGCACAAAGCCATCAGGCTGCCTTTCAGGTGCTGTTAAATTTAGTGCTCGATGGGGAAGCCCAAGCTAATGAAGCTGCTCTGTAAAAGGTTTAGTGGTTGTATTGCTTGCACTTGGAACACCACGAGAGGCATTTCTCCACCTTTCTCTCTCCCTTATCCTGTCTCTCTTTGCAGTTCCCCCCCTTCTCTGCTCCCTGTTCCCAGAGTATTTGCTGTGGAGTTTGTATGGGAGTATCTCCAGTTCTCTCTGCTTCCAGAAAGTGCTGCAGCCTGGCACTGAAGCGAGCTGGCTCTCCAACTGCTCCTTGGCAAGCAGCAGAGATTAAAAAGGACTCTTTCAGGTCCCCCCAAAGTCATAGACTCATAGAATTATTTTGGGTGGAAAAAACCCCTCCAAGATCATTGAGTTCAACCACTGACCTAAGACCACTGTGGCAATTAAACCATATCCCTGAGTGCCATGGCCACAGGTTTCTTGAGCACCTCCAGGGAGGGGGACTCCACCACCTCCCTGGGCAGCCTCTGCCAGTCCCTGACCACTCTTGCAGGAGAGAATTTTTTTCCTAATGTCCAGCCTAAATCTGCATTTCACTATTTCACTGTGGAAATGGGCTGCCAGCAGTGCCTGCTGCAACCCTGAGTCGTTGGCCTGCTGTCATTTGGACTGCTTTGGTGGTGCCTTCCAGCACAGATCTCAAAGCCTCATGGATGGAGAGACAAAAAGTGTGCCCTGAAGTCTCCTAAGGCCCCAGGGATGTTCTGGAACTGCCCAGTGAAGACAACCAAGCAGCACACTCCTGTTGTTCTAAGAGTTTAGAATAAGACTCCATCTGTTTACATGAACCTGTAAGCCCATCTAACCCTCCAGTTTTGCTCCATAGAACCACAGAACTGTCAGCCTTGGAAGGGACCTCAAGGCTCAGCCAGTCCCAACCCCCTGCCATGAGCAGGGACACCTCACACCACAGCAGGTTGCTCACAGCCACCTCCAGCCTGGCTGCAAACACCTCCAGGCAGGAGGCTTCCACCCCCTCCCTGGGCAGCCTGTGCCAGGCTCTCACCACCCTCATGGGCAACAACTTCTTCCTCACATCCAATCTCGATCTCCCCACTTCTAGTTTTGCTCCATCCCCCCAGTCCTATCCCTCCCTGTCATCCATGCCACCTCTGCTTGGGTCGCTGGGAGGTGCCACCCTGTGAGAGAAGCTTCATGTGGGAAAGGTGTTTCTGAGACTTCTCCCACAGAACTGAAAGGAATTGAGAGAAGAAATATTTGTTCCTGGTTATTCTCCATGGGCTCAAGCATTGTGGGACTTCCAGCCCATGAGCACCTCTCTCAACACCCTCTCTCTCTAAGTTAGGGCAGAAGATGAGGAGGTGAGATGCTGCTCGTGTTGCCATGAGAGGACCTCTCAGCTGCCCCTCATGGAGCAACACAGTCAAGTACTGGTGAATGTAATTAGGCAGGTGGTGGTCTACTTGGAAAGGCAACAGGAATTGGATATTACCTTTTGTAGCCCCAGACCATCCTCAGCCTCATGGTACTCCAAAAGTGGCAACAGCCACCTCCTGCTGGTCTAAAGCTTGCAAGCCATAGAATTATTTCAGTTAGAAGAGACCTCAAAGCCTGAGTCCAGCCTTCAGCTTCATCACAGAATCAAAGAAGCAATAAGGTTGGAAAAGACCTCAGAGTTCATCAAGTCCAACCTGTCAGCCAACACCTCATGACTAACTAAACCATACCACTGTGGCCATTAAACCACATCCCAAAGTACCATGTCCACACCTTTCTTCATTAAGGTTTGTGTCATTTAGCTTCTCGGGACTGGGATCAGCGGGACAGAGCAAGACATGTCTCTGGCTGTGTTCCCACCACCAGGCAGTGAGGGACAGAATCACAGTGTGTTGGGGGCTGGAAGGGACCTTGTGAGATCATCCAGTCCAATCCCCCTGCCAGAGCAGGACGGGTAAGAGGCAGTAAAGACTCTGTCATCTCCATCTCTTCTGGCCTCTAGCACAACGTTACACCAATGAATGCTTTCCTTTCTCTCCCTACTATGATCCTGCTGGAGGACAGATGTAGCCAGCTCATAGAATGGTTTAGAAGGGACCTTAAAGATCATCTGGTTCAAACCACCTCACGATGGGCAGGGACACCAAGCTGGGAGCAGATGTTGGTCAGTTAGAGGACAGAAGGGCTCTGCAGAGGGACCTCCACTGACTGGACGGATGGGCAGAGGCCAACAGGATGGCATTCAACAAGTCCAAGTGCCAGGGGCTGCACATTGCCCACAGCAACCCCAGGCAGAGCTACAGGCTGGGCTCAGAGTGGCTGAGAGCTGCCAACCAGAGAGGGACCTGGGGGTGCTGATTGACAGCTGCCTGAACATGAGCCAGCAGTGTGCCCAGGGGGCCCAGAAGGCCAAGGCATCCTGGGGCATCCTGGCCTGCATCAGGAAGAGTGTGGCCAGCAGGAGCAGGGAGGTCATTGTGCCCCTGTGCTCAGCACTGCTGAGGCCACACCTTGAGTCCTGTGTCCAGTTCTGGGCCCCTCAGTTTAGGAAGGACATTGAGAGACTTGAAGGTGTCCAGAGAAGGGCAACAAGGCTGGGGAGAGGCCTTGAGCACAGCCCTGTGAGGAGAGGCTGAGGGAGCTGGGGTTGCTTAGCCTGGAGAAGAGGAGGCTCAGGGAGACCTCATTGCTCTCTCCAACTCCCTGAAAGGTGGTTGTAGCCAGGAGGGGGTTGGTCTCTTCTCTCTAGCAACCAGCACCAGAACAAGAGGACACAGTCTCAAGCTGTGCCAGGGGAGGTTTAGGCTGGAGGTGAGGAGAAAGTTCTTCCCTGAGAGAGTTGTTGGTGCCATGGTCTAGTCATTGGGTCTGTGGTGACAGGTTGGACTCGATGATCTTTGAGGTCTCTTCCAGCCTTGGTGACACTGTGAGACTGTGCCACCTCCCACCAGCTCAGCTTTCTCAAGGCTTCATCCAGTCTGGCCCTGAACATCTGCCCGGAGGGGACGTCCACAGCCTCCCTGGGCAACCTGGTGCCTTTGTCCAATGGATTTTTCCAAGTCAGAGGCTTCAGACGATTCAAGAAGTGGAATGGTTCCTCTCTTTACAGTCTGCAGAGAGGCAGCCAGCTCGCAGCCTTTCCTCTTGTTCCAGCCCAGCCCAGCCAGGAGAGGTTGCAAGGTCCCAGCTGTTCCTGCGGCCCGGAGCCCGGCAGAGGGGGGATGGGATCCTGCCGAGACCACAACGCTGCTCTGCTTGGACGCAAGTGGAAGGAGCTTGTCCATTTTCCACTTCTCCTTCCAGCTGCCCCCAGGGCCTGAACTCAGCTGCAGGTTTCAGCGTGAGGAGAGGGCCAAAGCCCCAGCCTGCACATCTGGAACGAAGAGCTGAAAATTGGGCTGGGTGCTGATAACGCTTCACTGACAGGAGATGAAAGTCTTGATTCCAATAACTTTCCGAGCCCCAGTTCCCACTGCTTTACGAGGTGTTACACACTTTGGTACCTTTGAGAGAGAGTTTGCTTCCCCTCCTTTCTCTCCCACGTCTTTATTGCTTCTGTTCCACAGACTTCAGTCATTAAAGCCTGAAATGCTTCAGAGCCCAGGAGGGCACAGAAAGATCCTTTTCCTGAGCCCCAGGGAGAACGCATTCAGCAGCCAGGTTCTCCAAGAGGGATGGGCATGGCAGACCCCAAGGCCAGACTGCCCCCAGGCCCCCAGAAGTGGTCAGTGGCCGAGTTACAGCACTGATCACAGTATCTTAGGGGCTGGAAGGGACCTGCAGAGATCGCCCCTCAGATTAAGAAGGACATCGAGACACTTGAAGGTGTCCAGAGAAGGGCAACAAGGCTGGGGAGAGGCCTTGAGCACAGCCCTGTGAGGAGAGGCTGAGGGAGCTGGGGTTGCTTAGCCTGGAGAAGAGGAGGCTCAGGGGAGACCTCATTGCTCTCTACAACTCCCTGAAGGGTGGTTGTAGCCAGGAAGGGGTTGGTCTCTTCTCCCAGGCAGCCAGCCCCAGAACAAGAGGACACAGTCTCAAGCTGTGCCAGGGGAAGTTTAGGCTGGAGGTGAGGAGAAAGTTCTTCACTGAGAGAGTTGTTTGCCATTGGGATGTGCTGCCCAGGGAGGTGGTGGAGTCACCGTCCCTGGAGGTGTTCAAGAGGGGACTGGATGTGGCACTTGGTGCCATGGTCTAGTCGTGAGGTCTGTGGTGACAGGTTGGACTGGATGATCTTTGAGGTCTCTTCCAACCTTAGTGATACTGTGAGACTGTGATCCAGTCCAACCCCTCTGCCCAAGCAGGATCACCCAGGGCAGGCCACACAGGAACACCTCCAGATTGAAAGTCTCCAGAGGAGACTCCACAACCTCTCTGAGCAGCCTGCTCCAGGGCTCCAGCACCCTGATGGCTCAGGTCAAAATCTGCTTGCAAAGAGGGCAGCCACCTGTGATCCATACTCAGCTCATCTCCCCTCTTCTGCCTGCTGCACAGCACCAGGATGGAAGCCCCCAGGCTTCCTAGGAGGGCTCACAGTAACGGGGGTGGGACAAGGCAAACGTGAAGGAAGAGATGGTAGGTAGGGTGCTGAGGGACATGGTTTATTGTTGGACTTGGTGGTGCTAGATTCACAGAAGAACTCAGCCTTGGAGGTCTTCTCCAACAGCAATGTTCCTATCTAGGTGAATCAAGTACTATGGGAGGAGACTGCCATTCCCCACTGCCAGGTATTTCCCCATGACTGGGGCCTTACCCAGCATCAAGGAGCAAACTGATCTCAGAAGGCTCCAAAGTCAGGAGGACACCAGCCACTTGCCTCAGTCCTAATAATAATCCTAAAGGTATCTATCAAGCAAAGCAATGACGAGATTCTATTCTATGGCAAGGCATCAGCAACCATTGGGCTGTAGAAGTAGAATGGAAGGATGCTGAAGGGCCTGGAGCACTGCCCTGTGGGGAGAGGCTGAGAGCCCTGGGGCTGTTCAGTCTGGAGAGGAGAAAGGCTGAGAGGGATCTGATCAATGTCTATCAATAGCTGAGGGCTGGGGGGCAGGAGGGAGGGGACAGGGACAGGCTCTGCTCAGTTGCTCCCTGGGATAGGACAAGGGGCAGTGGATATAAACTCCAGCCCAGGAGGTTCCAGCTCAACATGAGGAGGAACTTCTTCCCTGTGAGGCTCCCAGAGGCCTGGAGCAGGCTGCCCAGAGAGGTTGTGGAGTCTCCTTCTCTGGAGCCTTCCCAGCCCTGTCTGGATGTGTTCCTGTGTGACCTGTGCTGGATTCTCTGCTCCTGCTCTGGCAGGGGGCTTGGACTTCATGATCTTTGGAGGTCCCTTCCAACCCCTGGCATCCTGTGAGCCTGTTGTCCAAGGCAGTAACTGTGTTCTTCTTTTCCTCTGAGCCATCACTCTCCATGCTCCAGCCGTAAGTTGAGGAACTTCTTCCAGCTCCTCCTGGGCTACCTGGGCATTTGCTTTTCTCTCCTACCAACAAGACCTAATCAGAGTCAGCTGCTGTGAGGGACTCCAGCCCCTAACTCAGCCTTGCATTAGCAGCAAAAGCTCCATGAAGAGCAAGCTAAAGGCTGCAGGCCATGAGAACTACAACTGTCAAAACACAACCTTGCTCAAACTGGGAAGTATCTCCTAAAGAAGGGGGGTGGGCTTGTGCTGGGCTTGTGCTGGGCTTGTGCTGGGCTGCAGGCAGCCTTCTGTGCCTGGAGACATTCCTTCCTTCCTTCCTTCTTTCTTCAGATCCAGTTATTTCCTAATCATCCCTTTGAAATCTTGCCTCTGCTTTCCTGGATGCTTCCACCTTTTCTCTAGAAAGGAAAATGCTTGGACAGGACAAAGAAGAAAAAGCTTGGGGTTTCCAGCCAAAAAAGGAAGCTGTTCCATCTCAGGAGCAAAGTGAAGTAGGAGTTTCAGCCAGCTCTCCTCAGTCACTCTTTAAAAGCCAGCATCTCCAGTGACCTAGCATCATGGCAGCTGTAGTCTCAGCCCAGCATCTCACCTGCAGAGTTGAGGTGGGCATGGAGAGCTCCCACTGCAGCTGAGCTAATCAAAAAAGGCAGAGTGGAAAGGGACCTCTGGAGATCATCCAGCCCAAGCAGGGCACCCACAGCAGCTTGCCCAGGAGCACAATGCCCAGGTGGGGTTGGCATCTCTCCAGAGAAGGAGACTCCACAACCACTCTGGGCAGCCTGCTCCAGGGCTCCAGCACACTCAAGGAGCTGTGATTCTGGATTACCTATAGGCCTAGAGAAAGCCTTTGCTGCTAGCTGGCTATCCTCAAGAAGCAGCCCTCAACTTGATTTGGACTTCTGAGCCATAAGAAACTTTTCCTAATTAAGCATGTGGTGGTGAATGGTGCCACAGCCAGCTGGCAGCCAGGCACCAGTGGTGTCCCCCAGGGATCAGTGCTGGGCCCCAGCCTGTTCAATATCTTTATTGATGACCTGGACAAGGGGATTGAGTCCATCATCAGTAAATGTGCAGATGACACCAAGCTAGGGGCAGGAGTTGATCTGTTAGAGGGTGGGAGAGCTCTGCAGAGGGACCTTGCCAGGCTGGACAGATGGGCAGAGGCCAAGGGCAGGAGATTGAACACATCCAAGTGCCAGGTGCTGCACATTGGCCACAGCAACCCCAGGCAGTGCTACAGGCTGGGGGCAGAGTGGCTGGGAGCAGCCAGGCAGAAAGGGACCTGGGGGCAGTGGGTGACAGCAGCCTAAACATGAGCCAGCAGTGTGCCCAGGGGGCCAAGAAGGCCAAGGGCATCCTGGCCTGCAGCAGGAAGAGTGTGGCCAGCAGGAGCAGGGAAGTCATTGTGCCCTGTGCTCAGCACTGGTTAGGCCACACCTTGAGTCCTGTGTCCAGCTCTGGGCTCCTCAGGTTAGGAAAGATGTTGAGCTGCTGGAAGGTGTCCAGAGAAGGGCAAGGAGGCTGGGGAGGGGTCTGGAGCACAGCCCTGGGAGGAGAGGCTGAGGGAGCTGGGGTTGCTTAGCCTGGAGAAGAGGAGGCTCAGGGGAGACCTCATTGCTCTCTCCAACTCCCTGAAGGGAGGTTGTAGCCAGGTGGGGGTTGGTCTCTTCTCCCAGGCACCCAGGCCCAGAACAAGAGGACACAGTCTCAAGCTGTGCCAGGGGAGGTTTAGGCTGGAGGTGAGGAGAAAGTTCTTCCCAGCAGGAGAGATTGGCCCTTGGGATGTGCTGCCCAGTGAGGTGGTGGAGTCCCCATCCCTGGAGGGGTTCAAGAGGGGATTGGATGTGGCACTTGGTGCCATGGTTTAGTTGTCAGGAGGTGTTGGCTGAGGTTGGACTGGATGATCTCTGAGGTCTTTTCCAACCTGGTTGCTTCTGTGATTCTATGGTTTACCAAATCCTTATGATTTAGGGTATGTTCATAGTGCTTCAAAACAGGTTGAATGGGGCCTTGAGCAGTGTGGTCTAGTAGGTGTCCTTGCCCATGGCTGCAGGGGGTAGGAAGTAGCTGATCTTTATGGTCCCTTGCAACCCAAACCATTCCATGATATGGTGAATAACACTTTTTGTTGTTGTTCCTGACAGCAAAAGATAATGGAAGAAAATCCCTGCTCGGGCCCTAGAGCTATCTAGAGCTGATAGTGTGGAGGAGCAGCTTCAGGGAGACTTCCAGGGTACATTTGTCCCCTGACAAATCTGCCAGACACCAGTGAGGTCATCTTGTGCATCCTCAGGCTCTCTGTCAGCTTTGCCATGGTCCTTGCTGCCTTCAGGCCTGGTATTTGGTGCCTTCTGTGCTGCTTCCTCCATACTTGAGCTCTCTTGCCCTGGGATACCTCCAAGGGTCCTGAGCCACCAAACAGAGGCATTGTGGTGTGGCAGGCAGAGAGCTGCTGCAGCTGGTGGGCTGTTTGTCACCTGGATCCACTTTGCTCAGGGAAACCACTTTGTTTACAAATCTCTCTCTTGAAATGCTTCCCTGCCCACTCAGTTCAAGCCTGTGCTGTGAAAAGGGGAGGAGGAGACCTTCCTTGGAGAAAAGCAAAGCAAAGCTGAGCTGGAGGGAAGCACTTGGCTGCTAATGCCACAATTTTCCACAGCAGAAATAATCATCTCCCCACGTTTGGCAATCATCTGCAGTCCCATGTTGAACAGGGTTCCTCCCAGCTTTTGCTTTGGGCTGTTTATTTCCCATCTGTCAGAAGGGAGCAGGGGATGGCAGCCAGCTCCAGAGAAGGAGCAGCACAGAATCACAGAGATGTCAGGGCTGGAAGGGACCTCAAGGCTCAGCCAGTCCCAACCCCCTGCCACGGGCAGGGACACCTCCCACCACAGCAGGTTGCTCACAGCCACCTCCAGCCTGGCTGCAAACACCTCCAGGCAGGAGGCTTCCACCCCCTCCCTGGGCAGCCTGTGCCAGGCTCTCACCACCCTCATGGGGAACAACTTCTTCCTCACATCCAATCTCAACCTCCCCACTTCTAGTTTTGCTCCATCCCCCCCAGTCCTATCCCTCACTGACACCCTCAAAAGTCCCTCCCCAGCTTTCTCGGAGGCCCCTTCAGATCCTGGAAGGCCATAAGAAGGTCTCCTGGGAGCCTTCTCCTCTCCAGCCTGCACAGCCCCAACTCTCTCAGTCTGTCCTCATAGCAGAGCAGCTCCAGCCCTCTGCAGATGACACCAAGCTGGCAGCAGATGTTGGTCAGTTAGAGAGAAGAAGGGGGTTGGTCTCTGCTCCCAGGCACCCAGCACCAGAACAAGAGGACACAGTCTCAAGCTGTGCCAGGGGAAGTTCAGGCTGGAGGTGAGGAGAAAGTTCTTCACTGAGAGAGTCATTGGCCATTGGGATGGGCTGCCCAGGGAGGTGGTGGAGTCACCATCCCTGGAGGTGTTCAAGAGGGGACTGGATGTGGCCCTTGGTGCCATGGTCTACTCCTGAGGTCTGTGGTGACAGGTTGGACTCGATGATCTTCGAGGTCTCTTCCAACCTTGGTGATACGGTGAGACTGTGCTCCTCCTCGTGGCCCTTCTCTGGACACCTTCCAGCACCTCCAGAGCCTTCCTGGCACAGAGGCTCCAGAACTGGACCCAGAGCTCCAGCTGTAGTCTCAGCAGAGTGGAGCAGAGGGGCAGAATCCCCTCCCTGGCCCTGCTGGCCACACTTCTCTTGCTGCAGCCCAGGATGCGACACGCTTCACTTTGTGCTCCTTGCTCCCACCTCAGTATCCAGGTGGCAAAGGCTGTGGGTACCTGTTGCTCCCTCAGTGGAAGGACAGGGCTGGCAAGGGAAGGCAAGAGGCTTGTTGCAAGTCAAAAAATTCATTGTTTGTGTGTGGACCTGAGAGCCATAAGGAATGTGTCTCACACCAGACCTGAGACACGCTCGTGGCACCTCTGGTTCAGCCACGCTGCCACCCACTGCTGATGGATACCAAGGAAAGGGAGGACAAGGCAGATACCAAGAACTCAAACTGTACAAGAAGAGATTTGGATTGGATGTTAGAAACAAGTTCTGTACTCTGAGGGTGATGGAGCTCTGGAACATGTTCCCCAGAGAGGTGGTTGAGGCTCCTTCCCTGGAGATATTCAAGGTGAGGCTCAAAAGGGCTCTGGGCAGCCTGATCTGGTTGATGTCCCTGCTGACCGCAGAGGGGGTTGGACTGGATGAGCTCTGGAGGTCCCTTCCAGCCCAGACCGTTCTGTGAGCTGGGCACAAGCCAACCTCAGGAGCTTCAACAGGACCAAGGGCAGGGCCCTGCAGCTGGGTGGAGGCAACCCCAGGCACAAATGCAGGCTGGGCAGGGACTGGCTGGAGAGCAGCCCTGAGGAGAGAGACTTGGGGGTGCTGGGGGAGGAGAAGCTCAACAGGAGCTCTCAGTGTGCACTTGCAGCCCGCAAAGCCAATCAGAGCCTGGGCTGCAGCAGGAGAAGTGTGGCCAGCAGGGCCAGGGAGGGGATTCTCCCCCTCTGCTCAGCCCTGCTGAGACCCCACCTGCAGTACTGCCTCCAGTTCTGGAGCCCCTATTCCAAGAGGGATCTGGAGGTGCTGGAAGGTGTCCAGAGAAGGGCCAGGAGGAGGAGCAGAGGGCTGGAGCACCTCTCCTGTGAGGACAGACTGAAGGAGTTGGGGCTGTTCAGGCTGGAGAAGAGAAGGCTCCCAGGTGACCTCATTGTGGCCTTCCAGGATCTGAAGGGGGCTCCAGGAAGGCTGGGGAGGGACTGCTCAGGATCTCAGGGAGTGATAGGACTAGGGGGAAGGGACTGAAGCTGGAGGTGGGGAGATTGAGGCTGGAGGGGAGGAGGAAGTTCTTCCCCATGAGAGTGGTGAAGCCCTGGGATGGGTTGTGCAGGGAGGTGGTTGAGGCCCCGTCCCTGGAGGTGTTTAAGCCCAGGCTGGATGAGGCTGTGGGCAGCCCATGGCAGGGGGGTTGGACCTTGTGGTCCCTTCCAACCCTGACCCTCTGATACTGTGATACAAGGGATGATGGCTTGAACTAAAAGAGGGAAGGAAGGAATTTGTTACACTGAGAGTGGTGAGACCCTGGCCCAGGTTGCCCGGAGAGGCAGCAGAGGACCCACACATGGAGCCATTCTGGGTCAGGTTGGACAGAGCTCTGGGCAACCTGCTCCAGCTGCAGCTGCCCCTGCTGACTGCAGAGGGTTAGACTGGGTGAGCTCTAGAAGTCCCTTCCAAGCCAAACCAGTCTGTGAGTCTGGGACAAGCATATTCCCAGGCTCCCAGGATTTTAATGTCCTTGTGTTTAATGTCTGGAGATGATTTTTCCTTGTACCCTTCCAGAGTAGATTATTTACATGCAAACATCCTGTGGCAAGGAATTCCATGGCTCAATTCTAAGCTAGTTGGAGAAGTACCTCTTGATGTTTTGAGTCTGCCATTAGTTGACATCTTCTGGGAACAAGAGCTCTGCTGATTAACCCTGGCCAGCTACTATTGTGTAGGTCCTTGAGAGGGACTCTTCATGAGGGTGTCTAGTGACAGGACAAGGGGGAATGGTTTGAAGCTGAAGGAGAGCAGGGTTAGACTGGAGCTGAGGAAGAAGTTCTTCAGGATGAGGGTGGTGAGACTCTGGAA
Source organism: Picus viridis (assembly GCA_033816785.1). Classification (NCBI taxonomy): domain Eukaryota; kingdom Metazoa; phylum Chordata; class Aves; order Piciformes; family Picidae; genus Picus; species Picus viridis. The sequence continues at coordinate 48,604,300 of CM066585.1, forward strand.
TAGGTTTGCCCAGCATGGTTGGGGATGTGCTCTTCCTGGAGGTGATTAAGGACAGATTGGATGAGGTCTGAGCAGCTAAGTCTAGGTGTCCCTGCCTGTGGCAGGGAGGGTGGAGTGGATGATCTCTGAGGTCCCTTCCAACCTGAAGCCATGCTTTGATTCTCTTTGCAGTAGACAGTGGAAGACAGAGTATTTCATAGCTGGATCTGTATCTGACTCATGGTGGGACCAGAGAACCTTCTCTTAGTACATACACACACATCTTAGTGGCCTACACAGGATGTTAGGGGTTGGGAGAGAATAGAATAGAATTAACCAGCCTGGAAAAGACCTCAGAGATCATCCAGTCCAACCTCTCACCCAGCACCATCTGATCAACTAAACCATGGCTCCAAGTGCCACAGCCAGGCTCTTCCTGAACAGCTCCAGGGATGGGGACTCCAGCACCTCCCTGGGCAGCACATCCCAATGTCAAACAACTCTCTCTGGGAAGAACTTTCTCCTCACCTCCAGCCTAAACCTCCCCTGGCACAGCTTGAGACTGTGTCCTCTTGTTCTGCTGCTGGTTGCCTGGGAGAAGAGACCAACCCCCACCTGACTTCAACCTCCCTTCAGGGAGTTGCAGAGAGCAAGAAGGTCTCCCCTGAGCCTCCTCTTCTCCAGGCTAAGCAACCCCAGCTCCCTCAGCCTCTCCTCCCAGGGCTGTGCTCCAGACCCCTCCCCAGCTTTCTTGCCCTTCTCTGGACACCTTCCAGCAGCTCAACATCTTTCCTAAACTGAGGAGCCCAGAGCTGGACACAGGACTCAAGGTGTGGCCTCAGCAGTGCTGAGCACAGGGCAGAATGACCTCCCTGCTCCTGCTGGCCACACTGCTCCTGATGCAGGCCAGGATGCCATTGGCCTTCTTAGCCCCCTGGGCACACTGCTGTTCAGCCTACCATCAACCACTACCCCCAGGTCCCTTTCTCATCGAGTCCAACCCCCTGCCAGAGCAGGAGCATAGAAGGTCACACAGGACTGGGCTGGGAAGGCTCCAGAGAAGGAGACTCCACAACCTGTCTCCAAGGCCTCTTCCAACCTTAACACTTCTACGATTCTCTGAGCTTCCAGAGGATTCCAGAGGATTCTGCAGTGGGGTGGTGCCATGCTGGTCAGAGAGGACACAGGATGACTGCTGCTCTGCAGAGATTCCAACCCCACCTGGCCATGGTGGTCCTGGGCAAGCTGCTGTGGGTGCAGCAGGGGGGTTGGACTGGATGATCTCCAGAGGTTCCTTCCAACTCTCACCATGCTGGGATTCTCTTGCCTAGACCAGGTCTAAGTAGTCCTCACCTCTCTCCAAGCCTTGAGCAGGGTGTTGTGCTGGCACTGTTGTCACTGAAGAGCTTTGAAGGAGCTCTCTCCCATCCTGGAGACAACCAGGAGATCAACCTTGGAAGCACAGCACGGGAAACCCTTTTGCCCATCAGGATGAGCTCTTATGCCAGCCCTGTAGGTGCTAACACAAGCCCTGCCATATGTCAGTTACCTCCCACAGCTCATTTCCCCCTCAGCAGACTCTGACCACCTCCAGGGCCCTGCAGCCCCTCCAGCTGCTCTGGAGCTGGATGTGCCAAATGCCAGGGGAGTGCCAGGTTGGGCACTGCTGGCTTTTACTTTTAGTTCTTAATAGTGCCCCGAGGCTTTTGCTACTTTCCATTGTTCATTTCAGGAGGAACTCCACTGCCAAGGGCCATTCACTTGTTCTGGCTTCCTCTGCAGAGGCTAAAATGCCTTTTTTGGTTACTTCTCAGAAGGAGAGGCTCTGTAAATGGCACGTAGCAGCTTTCCACCCCCTGTGTTTTAACCACAAATATCTGACTCCTGACAGCTTCACTCCTTCTAACTTGGCCTCTCTGCAGCTGCTTGCAGTGTCTGGACACTCCTGGCCCAGAATATCTGCATCAAGCAATCTTCCCAGGCGACAACATGGCCATCTCCACCCACAGGGAGAGAAGAGAAGGCTCCCAGGTGACCTCATTGTGGCCTTCCAGGATCTGAAGGGGGCTCCAGGAAGGCTGGGGAGGGACTGCTCAGGCTCTCAGGTAGTGATAGGACTAGGGGGAATGGACTGAAGCTGGAGGTGGGGAGATTCAGGCTAGATGTGAGGAAGAAGTTCTTCCCCATGAGAGTGGTGAAGCCCTGGAATGGGTTGTCCAGGGAGGTGGTTGAGGCCCCGTCCCTGGAGGTGTTTGAGCCCAGGCTGGATGAGGCTGTGGGCAGCCTGATGTAGTGTGGGGTGTCCCTGCCCATGGCAGGGGGTTGGAACTAGATGATCCTTGTGGTCCCTTCCAACCCTGACTGATACTATGATACTATGAATGGCCCTGGACCCTCTCCCCTAGTCCCTGTCAGACAGATCACAGCACCACAGAACATTACAGGTTGGAAGGGACATCAAGAGCTCATCCAGTCCAACCCCCCTGCCAGAGCAGGTGCACCCAGGGGAGTCCACACAGGGATGCATCCAGGTGGGTTTTGAACATCTCCAGAGAAGGAGACTCCAGCATGGGAGACCTCCCATTAAAATCTCTGTGACATTACTGAAGGGAGGCACTGGTGTGCTCAGTTAGCACGAGGAGCCCATCTGCCATGGCCTTTGGATGGATGTGAGTCTGGCCCCTGGGATTTCCTTGTCCCAAGGAATCACTTGCTCTGGTGGGAAATGACACAAGAGCTGCTGCTGTCTTTGGGGGCTTCCAGTGGGAAGCTTTCCTCCCCGTGCCTCACTTCCAGCTCTGCCACAAGTCAGGGCCAACCACAGCACTCCAAACTGCCTGGCAAGATGCCATTTTGCTGTTTCCCCTCACCATGCTGTGAGCCTCACACAGTGAGAATGGGCTGCACACTCCCATGGCTTGGGCTGGAAGGGACCTCAAAGCTCAGCCAGCTCCAGCCCCCTGCCACGGGCAGGGACACCTCCCACCAGCACAGGCTGCTCAAGGCCTCATCCAGCCTGGCCTGGAACACCTCCAGGCAGGGGGCAGCCACAGCCTCCCTGGGCAGCCTGTGCCAGTGTCTCCCCACCCTCACTGGAAAGAATTTCTTCCTCATGTCCAGTCTCAATCTGTCCTCTCCCAGCTCAAAGCCATTGCCCCTCGCCCTGGCACTCCCAGCCCTTGTCCAAAGGGCTTTACCTGAAGGTTTGTCACGAGGCCAGCCTTAAAAGTGAAATATGTCCTACCAGTGTTGACTTCTTCTTCCAGTGATGCCTGGGCACATTGGATCTGTTAAAGCTTCAGAGAGCTTTCTGCTTCCATAAGCTGAATAAACAAAAGAGAGGCTTACAAGCTGCTGCTGGCAGCCCTGCATGATGTAAAGCTGACATTCCACTTGCTGAAGTTCTCAGTCTTGAAAGTGAGCTGTCCCTGAGTGGAAACGATAAAGAGAGAGTCTGCAGGCATTTCTCTGGCAATCAAAGGCTGAAATATTTCAAGCTGTGGCTGCCAGGGCCTCTTCTTCCACTGGTGGCTGGGGAACTGGCTGAAGGACAGAGCACAGAGGGTTGCACAGAGTGCAGTTGGAGGCCTGCAGCTCTTGGCAGTTCCCAGGGGTCAGGACTGCTCTCCAGGAGTGACCCAGCACACATCCCCAGGGCCCAGTCTCGCTCTACGTCTTCATCACTGATGATGGAGGCACAGATGGTACCCTCGGCCTGTTCGCTGATGGGACCAAACTGGGGGGACTGGCTGACACCCCACCAGACTGTGCTGCCATTCAGTCACACCTGGAGAGGCTGGAGAGGAGGCCATGAAGTTCAACAAGTGTAGGGTCCTGCATCTGGGGAGGAATCACCCACTGCCACAGGGGGTGAGGGGTGCCGAGGGATGAGAAGCTGGCCAGGAGCAGGCAGTGGGAGCTTGCAGCACAGAAGGCCAAGGGCAGCCTGGGCTGCATCCAAAGCAGCATTGCCAGAGAGCCAGAGAGGGGATTCTGCCCCTTTGCTCTGCTCTGGGGAGACCTCACCTGCAGTGCTGTGTGCAGGGCTGGAGCCCTCAGCACAGGAAGGACCTGGAGCTGATGGAGAGGCTCCAGAGGAGGGACATGAAGATGCTCAGGGGTTGGAGCAGCTCTGCTGTGAGGACAGGACAGGCTGAGGGAGCTGGGGGTGTTCAGCCTGGAGAAGAGGAGGCTGTGGGGAGACCTAAGAGCAGCCTGCCAGGACCTGAAGGGGGCTGCAAGAAGGCTGCAGAGAGACTGTTTGCAAAGGCCTGCAGGGACAGGAGCAGGGGCAGTGGCTTCAGACTAGAGCAGAGCAGATTCAGATTGGATGTGAGGAAGAAGTTCTTTACCATGAGGGTGGTGGAACACTGGCACAGGTTGCCCAGGGAGGTGGTTGAGGCTCCTTCCCTGGAGAGGTCCTTCCCAAGGTGAGGCTCAGTGAGGCCCTGGGCAGCCTGATCTAGCTGGGGATGTCCCTGCTGGCTGCAGGGAGGTTGGGCTGGGTGAGATTTGGAGGTCCCTTCCAGCCTGGACCATCCTGTGATCTGCTGGAAAGCAGCTCAGTGGAGAAGGGCCTGGGAGTGCTGGGGGACAAAGTGACCACGGGGGCAAATCCCAGCAGCCATCACAGCTGCATTTGTTTTACAAAGCTCCTAAATTAGGAAAAGAGAAACTACTGCTGGCATGAACACCTGAGGAAGCCATCTGCTAAACCCCATCTTAGGGTCCTAGAAGCTGCCTGCCTTGAAACCTTCCCTCTACATTCAGCTGAGACATCCTGGAAAGCAGAGAGGAAGAACACAGGTTTGCCACCCTCTGCCCCATGCTTTCCTTCCTGCCTCACTCACAGCAGTCCCTGACTGGTTTGGGTTGGAAGGGACCAGTGAGCAGCAACATCTTCAGCTACAGCAGCTGGAGCAGAACCCCAGGCACCCTCACCTGGAATGCTTCCAGGGGTGAGGCGTCCACCACTCTCTGGGCATCCTGGGGCAGAGTATCATAGAATCATAGAATCATAGTATCAGTCAGGGTTGGAAGGGACCACAAGGATCATCCAGTTCCAACCCCCTGCCATGGGCAGGGACACCCCACGCTACATCAGGCTGCCCACAGCCTCATCCAGCCTGGGCTTAAACACCTCCAGGGACGGGGCCTCAACCACCTCCCTGCACAACCCATCCCAGGGCTTCACCACTCTCATGGGGAAGAACTTCCTCCTCCCCTCCAGCCTGAATCTCCCCACCTCCAGCTTCAGTCCCTTCCCCCTAGTCCTATCACTCCCTGAGAGCCTGAGCAGTCCCTCCCCAGCCTTCCTGGAGCCCCCTTCAGATCCTGGAAGGCCACAATGAGGTCACCTGGGAGCCTTCTCTTCTCCAGCCTGAACAGCCCCAACTCCTTCAGTCTGTCCTCACAGGAGAGGTGCTCCAGCCCTCTGCTCCTCCTCGTGGCCCTTCTCTGGACACCTTCCAGCACCTCCAGATCCCTCTTGGAATAGGGGCTCCAGAACTGGAGGCAGTACTGCAGGTGGGGTCTCAGCAGGGCTGAGCAGAGGGGGAGAATCCCCTCCCTGGCCCTGCTGGCCACACTTCTCCTGCTGCAGCCCAGGCTCTGATTGGCTTGCCGGGCTGCAAGTGCACACTGAGAGCTCCTGTTGAGCTTCTCCTCCCCCAGCACCCCCAAGTCTCTCTCCTCAGGGCTGCTCTCCAGCCAGTCCCTGCCCAGCCTGCATTTGTGCCTGGGGTTGCCTCCACCCAGCTGCAGGACCCTGCCCTTGGTCCTGTTGAAGCTCCTGAGGTTGGCTTGTGCCCACCTCTCCAGCCTGTCCAGGTCCCTCTGGATGGATCCTTCCCTCCAGCTGTCTGCTGCACCACACAGCTTGGTGTCATCAGCAACCTTGCTGAGGCTGCACTCGATGCCACTGCCCATGGCACCCACAGAGATGTTGAACAAGCCTGGTCCCAGGCCTGATCCCTGAGGGACTCTGCTTGTCCCTGGCCGCCCCTGGGACATGGACCCATGGACAGCCACTCTCTGGGTGCAGCCATCAAGCCAGTTCTGTATCCATCCAGTGGTCACCCCTCAGACCCATGTGTCACCAGCCTGGGGACCAGGGTGTGGGGCAGGACAGTGCCGAAGGCTCTGCTCAGGGCCAGGTTAAGAGCCTCACCACCCTCAGTGTAAAAAGGTTCTCCCTTCTTTTCAGTCTAAATCTCCCTCTTTTTTTAGGTCAAACCACCACCCCTGGTCCTCTCACATCAGGCCCTGCTCAGAAGTCTGTCCCCAGCTTTCAGATCAGCCTCTTGAAGGTCTGAAAGGCCCCCAGAAGGTCTCCCTGCAGCCTTCTCTTCTCCAGGCTGAACAGCCCCAACTCTCAGCCCGGCCTCACAACACTACTGTGACCTCCTCTGGCCCTGCTCCAACAGGTCCCTGGCTGTGCTGTGCTGAGGACTCCAGAGCTGCCCCCAGCACTGCAGGTGGGGCCTCAGAAGAGCAGAGGGGCAGAATCCCCTCCCTGCCCCTGCTGCCCACATTTGTGGGTGCAAATATCTGAATGGTAGGGGTTGGAAGGAACCCCTGGAGATCATCTAGTCCATCCCTCCTGCTAAAGCAGGGTCACCCAGAGCAGGTTGTTCAGGGGTGCATCATCATCCAGGCGGGTTTGGGCTCTCTCCAGAGGGGAGGACTCCACAGCCTCTGTGGGCAGCCTGCTCCAGGAAGGTATAATGAACTCACAGCATCACAGTATCACCAAGGTTGGAAGAGACCTCAAAGATCATCGAGTCCAACCTGGCACCACAGACCCCATGACTAGACCATGGCACCAAGTGCCACATCCAATCCCCTCTTGAACCCCTCCAGGGACGGCGACTCCACCACCTCCCCGGGCAGCACATCCCCATGGCCAACGAACTCCCCCAGGTCCTTGCTCTGTGGCCCTTCTCAGGGGGCCAAGCCGAGCAGCCAGGCACTGATGGGGACTCTGTCTCTCTTGTGAGGGCTGTCATCAATTTGTTCCTCTAATTTCTTCTCCCTCCCCCTCCCCACTCGTGGCACAGACATCAAGAGGCTGCAACAGGCATGTTTGAAGAAGACAAATGAACAAAGACATTCCCCTTGCCTTTCCCAGCTGGATAAATCACAGATGGGCCCAAACCGACCCCCTCCTTGCCCCAGCATGTCATTACAGATCTGCCACTGCTCCTTTTCCAAGAGGAAGGATGGAGGGAGAGAGCTTTAAATGATTAGCTGCCTTGTGTCCTGCCACGTCTCAAAGCAGCAGGCTCTGTGTGTGTGTGTGACACGGGGGAGCAACAGCAGAGGGGAGGAAGAACAGGAGGGCTGAGCAGCCAGGACTCCCTCACAACTGTGGTTTCTTTATGAAGAGCAATAAAGATGGTTTTAATGTACCATATATATGTGATGCAGCAGATGCAGGACGCCTCTGGCAAAGCTCCTCCGGGCCAGAGCTGCCTGAAGACAGTTTGATGATTTGCAGGGAGCTGCAGATCCCGGGAGGAGGGTTGTGCATACCTGTCAGCTGGTCATCAAAGCTCCCACTGCCCTTGGAAAAGCTTAATGAGTACTGACACCAGCCCTCTGCTGGCAGCTGGGGAGCAAGCAGGGAGGAAGGAATTTGGTGCCTCTGCCCCTTCCCCCAACCCCAAGCCCAACCTCGCTGGATTTTGAGCTCATTCTCCCACATCCCCGGGTCCCTGACACCATGCCAGGAACAAATGGCAGTTCTGGGCCCGAAATCTGCTGCCAGAGATGATGGCAGCAGCCTCGAGGTTGACTGACATCGATAAATGCAGAGCCAGAGCAGGCTCAAGGGATTGGGAAACACGTCTGAGGAAGCCCCCAGGAAGCATGTGGGAAGCAATGCGAGAGGCTGGGGGCTGCCATCTCCCAGAAACACAACCATGCTGCAACCTCTGAAGGTTTGTATCAGTTAGGAAGAGGTTTAGACTGAGCCTTCAAAGCCAAGCTGTGGCATGGGGCTCCTGCCCCTTTCTTTTCTGCAGGAGGGGCTGCAAACAGAATCACCAAATGGGGGGAGGGGGGTTTGAAGGGACCTCTGGAGATCATTTCATCCAAGCTCCTGCTGAAGGAGCTCAGCCTAGACCTCCTTTGTGTCCAGGCAGGTTTTGAATGTCTGCAGAGAAGGAGACTAAGCAGAAGTCACCTTTCCCTTACAAGGACTTCCCTTTTCAATCCTGGCTTCCATACCACCACAGCTGTGATGCTTGCCTGCATTAATAGCTTCACTCACTTGATTTAACACCCCACCTGAAGTCCCATCTCTAAGGCTTTCCTGGCTTCATCTCTGCTGCCTGTGCCAAGTCTTCCGCACTGCCTGGCTACAAAAGCCTTCCATACCTTGCCTATGTGATTGACTAGAGACAGATTGTCTGGAACCCCAGCAGCAGAAGCAAAGAGGAGGTTTCACCCTACATTGCTGACAAGGAGCTGCAAAGAGGGGAAGAACCCATCTGGGACTGAGATGAGGCTGGGGCTTGGACACACTGGCCCAGAGCTGGCTCCAGGGCTGGCCACCCCCAGCTATGCATCAACACAATGCTCATCCCCTCACAGGGAAGTGCTGTGCCCAGCTCTGTGCCCACCTCCAAAGCTTCCATGAGTCCTGGGAGGAGATGAAGCTAGCCCTACCTTCAGCTTTCCTTACACAGCTTGTCAGAGAATCACAGGATGGTCCAGGCTGGAAGGGACCTCCAAATCTCACCCAGCCCAACCTCCCTGCAGCCAGCAGGGACATCCCCAGCTAGATCAGGCTGCCCAGGGCCTCACTGAGCCTCACCTTGGGAAGGACCTCTCCAGGGAAGGAGCCTCAACCACCTCCCTGGGCAACCTGTGCCAGTGTTCCACCACCCTCATGGTAAAGAACTTCTTCCTCACATCCAATCTGAATCTGCTCTGCTCTAGTCTGAAGCCACTGCCCCTGCTCCTGTCCCTGCAGGCCTTTGCAAACAGTCTCTCTGCAGCCTTCTTGCAGCCCCCTTCAGGTCCTGGCAGGCTGCTCTTAGGTCTCCCCACAGCCTCCTCTTCTCCAGGCTGAACACCCCCAGCTCCCTCAGCCTGTCCTGTCCTCACAGCAGAGCTGCTCCAACCCCCTGAGCATCTTCATGTCCCTCCTCTGGAGCCTCTCCATCAGCTCCAGGTCCTTCCTGTGCTGAGGGCTCCAGCCCTGCACACAGCACTGCAGGTGAGGTCTCCCCAGAGCAGAGCAAAGTGGCAGAATCCCCTCTCTGGCTCTCTGGCAATGCTGCTTTGGATGCAGCCCAGGCTGCCCTTGGCCTTCTGTGCTGCAAGCTCCCACTGCCTGCTCCTGGCCAGCTTCTCATCCACCAGTCCTTTTCCTCAGGGCTGCTCTCAAGCCACTCACTGGACCCTTGGAGGTCTTTTCCAACCAAAACAATTCTGCAATTCTATATCCAAACAGCGTGGGGATTGAAACCATCAGGCAAGCCCTAGAGCACCTCCCTTCTCTCCTCTGAATCTAGAGCTCATGCCAAAGCATGTTTTACCTGATGCTCCTCAACTCACTAATGGCCAGGGTAGGATTCTGGGCTGGTGGTGCCAGCAGTTCATGATGGATTTACTTGGTGCTCCGTGCAGGGGGCTCTGATCACTCCCTTGGCCACATCTCTTCGTCACAGAATGTTAGGGGTTGGGAGGGACCTGCAGAGATCCTTTCTCCATCCTGGCTTGTGTGAACAACAGCAGCTCTCAAGAGGGGAGAAGTTTTCCTAAGGGGGCTTCCCAGGTGAGGAACTGGAGAGCAAGAGAGAAGGAAGAGGCCAGGCACTGGGGGAGTGCCATGGGGAATGGATGGAAAGAAGCAGGAGGTGCCACACTGAGAGCTGATGCGAAAGGAGGCAACTGCCTGGCGACGCCTGAGCTGGACTGGGTGTAGCCAGTGGGTGAGAGTGCGAGGGAAGAGCTGCACCCGTGGCCGTCTCTGGCCAGCTGGGAGCTCGCCAGGGCCCTCTTCAGCCTGGGGGGAGGAAGCTGCAAGGCACATTCAGTTCCTTCTCTTCCACTCAGGGTCAGCTTTGGGGGCAAATTGCCTTTGTTGGCAGTAGGACCTACCCTTGCTTGACATAGAGCTGCCTTCAAAGAGCATCTCAGTCAGGCAAGATGTGCTGTGTGCCTGCAGGGGCCGGCACTGAGGCTGGACCAGCACCTCCTGGGCTGTTGGAAAGGTGGAAACTCCAACCATGCCCTGCCACTTGTACACAGTCATCAAGAGTTGCCCTGAGGTCAGAGGCGACCCAGCTCAACCCCCTCTGGGAGGTTTGCCTAGACCCTCAGGCAGCTTCAACTGCCAGTTCTCCCCCTCTGCTCCACTCTGCTCAGACCTCACCTGCAGCATTGCACCCAGCTATGGAGACCCCAGCACAGGAAGGCTCTGGAGGGGCTGGAAGGTGTCCAGAGAAGGGCCACGAGGAGGAGCAGAGGGCTGGAGCTGCTCTGCTCTGGCGACAGCCTGAGAGAGTTGGGGTTGTGCAGGCTGGAGAGGAGAAGGCTCCCAGGAGACCTTCTGGTGGCCTTCCAGGGTCTGCAGGGGGCTCCAGGAAAGCTGGGGAGGGACTTTTGAGGGTGTCAGGGAGGGATAGGACTGGGGGGATGGAGCAAAACTAGAAGTGGGGAGATTGAGATTGGATGTGAGGAAGAAGTTGTTGCCCATGAGGGTGGTGAGAGCCTGGCACAGGCTGCCCAGGGAGGTGGTGGAAGCCTCCTGCCTGGAGGTGTTTGCAGCCAGGCTGGAGGTGGCTGTGAGCAACCTGCTGTGGTGTGAGGTGTCCTTGCCCATGGCAGGGGGTTGGGAATGGCTGAGCCTTGAGGTCCCTTCCAGCCCTGACAGCTCTGTGGTTCTAACTCCCCCTCACAAAGAGGAGTGCACAGGAGCACAGTAGGTTCCCCCTGGAGCCAACCCTGGGACATTTTTGGAACACAAGCCCTATGAGGAGAGGCTGAGGGAGCTGGGGTTGCTTAGCCTGGAGAGGAGGAGACTCAGGGGTGAACCTTATTGTAGCCAGGCAGAGGTTGGTCTCTTCTCCCAGGCAGCCAGCACCAGAACAAGAGGACACAGTCTCAGGCTGCACCAGGGGAGGATTAGGCTGGAGGTTAGGAAGAAGTTCTACACAGAGAGAGTGATTGCCCATTGGAATGGGCTGCCCAGGGAGGTGGTGGAGTCACCTTCATTGGAGGTGTTCAGGAGGAGACTTGCTGGGGTGCTTGGTGCCATGGTTCAGTTGTTTAGGTGGGTTGGATTGGTTGATGGGTTGGACACGATGATCCTGAAGGTCTCTTCCAACCTGGTGTATTGTATTGTATTGTATCTCACTTTCTGCTCCACCCTACTCTTCCCACCCCTCCCACCACAGCCTCTTCCAGCATCACCCTGCCCATTTCTGCAGCAGCACACCTGAGTCCTGGCTGGGCAGCTCCAGGGCAGTGTGCAGCACCAGGGCTCTGCAGGGACCTTCACTGCATGACCAAGAAGGCCATCAGTTACTCTTCCCAGGGCTCTGTCTCCCCTGAAGTCAGAGAGGGTTTTGCCTGGTGCTTGGATAGCCCCAGGGAGCGTGGGAGACGGATGGCCACATGAGGTCTGCCCCTGCTCCTGCCATGCTGACAGCAGTCCTGCAAGCACACAGGATTTGGCTGCCCATGAGCAAACCTGCCCAGCAGCTGAGTCTAAAGAGGTTTGAGGGGGAGTGAGGATCTCAGAACTGGACTGGCAGCCAAAGAGCAGAGATCCCAAGAGGAGGCTCAGGGGAGACCTTCTTGCTCTCTCCAACTCCCTGAAGGGAGGCTGTAGCCAGGTGGGGGTTGGTCTCTTCTCCCAGGCACCCAGCACCAGAACAAGAGGACACAGTCTCAAACTGTGCCAGGGGAGGTTTAGGCTGGAGGTTAAGAAGAAATTCTACCCAGAGATAGAGATTGGCCCTTGGGATGTGCTGCCCAGGGAGGTGGTGGAGTCCCCATCCCTGGAGGTGTTTAAAAGGAGCCTGGCTGAGGCACTTGGTGCCATGGTTGAGTTGATCAGATGGTGCTGGGTGATAGGTTGGGCTGGAGGATTTTGAAGGTCTTTTCCACCCTGGTTAATTCAGTGATTCACCCCCAGCTGAATCTGGAGCTGTTGGGGCACATCCATAGCCTTTATGAATCCATCTAGAGGATTCCTCTCCCACCCACACACATTCTTTCAGGAGCCTCCTGAGCAAACCCAATCCAGCCTCCGAGTGTGATGTGTGCAGCAGCAGCAGCACAGCACTGATCTAATCAACAGCCCTGAGAAGCTGCCTGTACCTCAGGGATGAGTGCTGTGCAGGGAGACCTCTCCCCTCAGGCCTCAGAGGAGCAGCTCTGTAGATTGCAGAAGCATTTTGGTTGGAAAAGACCTTTAAGACCATAGAATGCCTCAGGCTGGAAGGGAGATCATCTGATCATCTACTCCAACCCCCTGCCACGGGCAGGATGCCTCTGAGCTGAGCTTGCCTGCTCGAGGCCCCAGGTTAGCCACAATCATCGAGGCCAACCATTAACCCAGCACTGCCAGGTCACCACTAAACCTCCTCCCTCAGCACCACACAGCCTTTCAATCCCTGCAGGGCTGGGCACTCCCCACTGCCCTGGGCAGCCTGTTCCACTCCTTGGCAACCCTCCTGGGGTAGAAATTATTCTTGGTGGTCGACCAAAAACTTTCCCTGGTGCTACCTGAAGCCACTTCCCCTTGTCCTAGGTCAGTCTTTTACAGTCCTGCAGCACCCCCTGTGTCAGCTCATGGAAGCAGTGTCCTTCCACTCCCAGTGTGCCTTTGCTGAGCTGCTGCACAGGGATAGTTTCCTCTGGGAACCCACCCGAAGAGAAGAACCTTCAAGGGCCATTTCTCCAGCCCACCTGTCCAGCATCTGGGGCCTCTTGGGGGTTTATTCCACAAGACACCTGTCAGGCCAGGGGATGATGCTCTTTGACCCTCTCCTAAAGCTGGGACCTGCAACAGAGTGATAGGTTGAAGCAGGTTACCCAGGGCAAGGAATGGAGCAGTGACCTGTGAGCCATCCTGCCTCTGACACAGGGGGTGCACCATGGAGGACTGCAAGGAGGACAGCCAGGGACCAGTCCTGGGTCCAGTTTTGTCCAGCATCTTGATCAGTGCCCTGGCTGAGGGGATTGAGTGCACCCTCAGCAAGTTCCTGCTGCTCCCAAACTGGGGGAGGGGGGAGGCTGACCCCTGCCAGGCTGTGCTGCCCTCCAACCAGAGCTGCACAGGCTGAGAGCTGGGGCAGGCAAACCTCATGGGGTTCCATGAGGCCAAGTGCAGGGTCCTGCACCTGGGGAGGAATAACAGCAGGCACCAGGGCAGGCTGGGGACTGCCCTGCTGGAGAGCAGCTCCATGGAGAAAGACCTTAGAGTGCTGGTGGGCAGCAAGTTCTGCCTGGGACAGCAATGTGCCCTGGGGGCCAAGAGAGCCAAGGGGAGCCTGGGGGCAGCAAGACAAGTGTGGCCAGCAGGGCTGGGGAGGTTCTGCTCCCCCTCTGCTCTGCCCTGCTGAGACCACAGCGGCAATCCTGTGTCCAGTGCTGGGCTCCCCAGTTCCAGAGAGACAGAGACCTGCTGGAGAGAGTCCAAGGGAGAGCCAGGAGGTTGCTTAGGGGACTTGAGCATCTCCCCTGTGGAGAGAGACTGAGAGCCCTGGGGCTGTTGAGTCTGGAGAAGAGAAGGCTGAGAGGGATCTGATCAATGTCTATCAATAGCTGAGGGCTGGGGGGCAAGTGGAGGGGGCCAAGCTCCTTTGGGTGGTGCACAGCAATAAGCCCCAAGGAGCAATGGAGACAAACTTGACCAGAGAAGGTTTCAGCTCAGCATGAGGAGAAACTTCTTTGCAGTGAGGGTGCCAGAGCCCTGGAGCAGGCTGCCCAGAGAGGGTATGGAGTTTCCTGCTCTGGAGCCTTTCCAGCCCCACCTGGATGCAGTCCTGTGCAGACTGCCCTGGGTGATGCTGCTCTGCCAGGGGGCTTGGGCTGGATGAGCTCTGGAGGTCCCTTCCAGCCTGGTCTGTGACACTGTGATAAGCCTGGGCTCAGCTGGAACCAGACCCGAGGTGTCTGTGGACTTCCCTGAGCCTGGGCAGCTCGATTCCCTGCCCTCCTGCTTTGTTTGCTCTCTTGTTTTCCTCTCCCTTCTGCTGGGGGAGCTCAGGAGCAGTGGCATGCAGCTGGGTTAGGGAAGAGCTTGGCCAGAGGATCCTGAGAAAAGATCAGGAGTTCTTTCTGGTCTGAGCAGAGCTGGAACCCTCTGAAATCTCCAAGCTCTCATGAGAACTGAGCTCCACATGCCCAGGAGGGCCAGAGCTCAGGGAGCTTGGCAGGCCCTGGTGGCCAAGGGCAGCAGGAGCTGCCAGGACAGAGTGCTGAGGGGCTGGGGCACCACAGGAAAGCTTTCAGCTAGCCAGGACTCCTGAGCTGCCATGGCTCCTGGCCACCCCCCAGCTCAGCAGCAGCTCCTGCACGTTGCCACAGCCTTCTGCTGGCTCCTGGGCAGCCCCCTGGCTCTGTGGTGGCTCCTGGGCAGCCCCCTGGCTCTGTGGTGGCTCCTGGGCAGCCCCCTGGCTCTGTGGTGGCTCCTGGGTAGCCCCCTGGCTCTGTGGTGGCTCCTGGGCACCCCCATGGCTGTGTGGTGGCTTCTGGACATCCCCATGGCTTTGAAGTGGTTCTTGGACATGGCCACAGGTTTGGGGTGGCTCCTGGCCATCTGCAGTGCTTTGCAGCGGTTCTTGGTCACTGCTGTGGTTTTGCAGAGGCTCTTAGACATCACCACAGCTCTGTGGTGCCTCTTGCCATGCCCCTGGCTTTGAAGTGGTCGTTGGCCATGGCTGTGGTTGCGCAGTGGCTCTTGGCCACCGCCCCAGCTCCGTGGTGCCTCCTGGGTGCCTGCCCTTCCAGAAGCCTCTCTCTTCTCTCCCACTCCCTCATCTCAGGCATGACTCCTGGGATTACTTTCCCCCCTCTGACAAAGCACATGCAGCTGTTGGGGTGTCTGCCACAATCAGAGGGCTCAGGTGGGTAATGGGGAATGGCAGACCTTGGCATGTACTCGTTTGCCTTAGCGCAATTTCCCCTAATTGCACTTCCTAGCTCCCCAGCATCTGTGAAAGATCAGCTCTGACACAGCAGAATCGGCCTCCTGCTTCCCTGCAGCTTGGCAATCAGGCAGCCTGCTGCTACCTCCAGTCCTGCTGGGAGGCTGGGGAGAGACCCACTGCCTTTTGGCTGTGCGCTCAACTCTGCTTGGGCTGTGGAGGCCACCAGGAGAAGCGAATCTCTTCAGCTCAGCCCTTCTGGTGCTGGTTTTGGGGGTTTGGGTCGGTTGGGTTGGGTTTTAGGAGGGTGTTGATGAATCAGCCACATTTGCTGAGGTCTGGAGGTGAATTGATCACAGTCTGGACAAGGAGGGGGATCCTGGGAGAGAGCAGAGCCAAAAGCTGGCCCTCAGAAGAGCTTGGAAGTGCAAAGAGCAGACAGAGGCTGTGCAGACGGGGAGTCTGCTGTGACAGTCTCTTACCTCTCCTCACGGCCTCCCCTTTAGACTCCTGGAGATGCCAATAACGTGACAGGGAGGATAGAAAGAGCTCCAGGAGTGAGCTGAGCAGGCTCCCTGGCCACCTGGGTGAGGAGCACCAGCAGGCTGCGGTGCTGAGGGTGACAAAGAGCAGCCCCTGCCTGAAGGAGCCTGCGGGTGCGCTGATGGGAAACAGAAAACAAACCTTGGGAGTTTGGGGGAAATAACCTTCTGCTCAGCCCATCCAGGGGACAGCTTGGGGTCCTGCTCTGGCATTCATCAAGGGCTGCAGGTTTCTGAGCTGGCACAGCAGGCTGTGCCTGTGTCTTCCCCAGCACTCCTTCCAGCTCAGCATTCAGGGGGGTTGCTGGAACAAATCACCAGGCTGAAGCTGAACTCGGCTCTGAGAAAGGAAGGTTTGTTCTCCTGGCAGCCCCCAGCCTTCCTGGTCTCCCTGCAGCTCTGCACTGACAGTCACCATTCAGCCAGGCAGCAGGGCCTTGGGCCATGGGTTCTGCAGCATTTTGTTTGTTAACCACCTCCCTTTCTGGCTCCTGCATGTTCTCTGGGGGGTGCAGTTCAGGTTCCCTCTTGTTTTGAGATGACTTAAGAGCCCTCTTTGCTCAGGGGGCTTCCCGGGCCGGCCAAGCTACCCGTCCCCCTCCTCTAGATGAGGGAACAGATTTGTGTCCATTGCTGCACAGAATCAGGTTGCTCTGTTAGGAAGAAGTTGTTGCCCATGAGGGTGGTGAGAGCCTGGCACAGGCTGCCCAGGGAGGTGGTGGAAGCCTCCTGCCTGGAGGTGTTTGCAGCCAGGCTGGAGGTGGCTGTGAGCAACCTGCTGTGGTGGGAGGTGTCCCTGCCCATGGCAGGGGGTTGGAGCTGGCTGAGCCTTGAGGTCCCTTCCAGCCCTGACAGCTCTGTGATCACATTTGCCTGAGCACTCACACAAGTCAGGCTCAGCAGAAAGCTTTATCATGAAAGGGGAGAATGGAGGCACCGCAGAAAGTGCTTCCTTGATGCTCCCTTTGCTCTCGAGATGGATGAAAGCAGGGCTGGGTTCAAACAATGTCAGCAGAGCTGGAGACCCCAACAAAACCTCAGCTGCCTGTGGGGCATGAGAACTGCACTAACCTGCCAGGAGAGGGGTTTGGTTTCACCACCCAGCCAGGGCAAGAGGAACACAAGAAGCTCACAGAAAAAAATCCTGGAGAGAAAGGAGTGTCGGGGCTGGGTCTCAAACCGACCACAGCTCTGGAGGGATTCTGTTTGCTTCCACTTGGCCTTGTCAGCTTTGGGTTTGTTGTTGTCTTTTGAGGGTTTTTCCCCTCTTGTCTTAGGGGCTGTGGCTAGCTGTGCACCTTTGAGCCCTTCAGGGCCTGCTCCGATGCTGAGGACGCTCAGAGAGAGGCTTTTGGCCTCGCACACACATCCACACGCCCCGAACCCTGCCGGGGAGTGCAGCCCGCCGTGGCTTGTGCCAGTGGAGTAAAAGCCAAGCCCCAACTACTGTCTGAGCAACAGAGAGCTCCTCTGTGCTCTGAATTACATCAAGTAATTGGAGCTAAATCTCTTTCCACTCAAGTTATACTCCAGACCTGCAAAGTGATACCCAAACCACCACTTCACCCAAACGCTCTTCGCCAGCTGATGAGTAGCAGGAAGCAATCTGCAGCGCAGAGCCGCCCGGGGTAATGGCGAGCAGCTGGCTGCGCCGAGCCAGCGACGCGGCAATCCCTGCTAAAGCCTCCTCTGGCAGGAGCGCCGGGGAGGGAGTTAACTCTTTGTCTGCAGGGGATGAGGGGAAAGCCCCTGGAGCTGCAGCGGGGCAAAGCCCAGCACAGGGCTGCTGAACCTCAGCCAAAACCATCAGCAGGAGGCAGAAAATGAAAGAAAAAAAGAAAAGAGGGGAAAAAAAAAAACAAGGGAAAGAGAAACACCTGAGAGTTGGAGAGATTAGAGAGGGTCATTGGCACTTGGCCTTGGCACAGAGTGCAGAATGATGTAACACCAGAAAGCAACCAGCAAGAGAAGGGGGAGTGGGGGGTGTGTGCTTGCGGTCATTATCTCCAGGACGATGCTGTGGGACACAGAGAATTCCAAGAGGAGAAGATCTTATGTCTTAAATCAAGAATCACAGTGAAGAGCTCTTCTCAGGAGGAGTTGGTTTTGTTGAGAGATGCCAAAGAGTTATCACAGAGGGCCTAAGACTTGATGAGACAACACCTGGAGTACTGTGTGCAGCTCTGGAGCCCTCAGCACAGGAAGGACCTGGACCTCATGGAGTAGGTCCAGAGGAAGCCATGAGAATGCTCAGGGGCTTGGAGCAGCTCTGCTGTGAGGACAGGCTGAGGGAGCTGGGGGTGTTCAGCCTGGAGAAGAGAAGGCTCCAGGCAGACCTAAGAGCAGCCTGCCAGGACCTGAAGGGGGCTGCAAGAAGGCTGCAGAGAGACTGTTTGCAGAGGCCTGCAGGAACAGGAGCAGGGGCAATGGCTTCAGACTAGAGCAGAGCAGATTCAGATTGGATATTAGGAACAAAATCTTTACCATGAGGGTGGTGGAACACTGGCACAGGTTGCCCAGGGAGGTGGTTGAGGCTCCTTCCCTGGAGATATTCAAGGTGAGGCTCAGTGAGGTTCTGGGCAGCCTGATCTAGCTGGGGGTGTCCCTGCTGGCTGTGGGGAGGTTGGGCTGGGTGAGCTTTGGAGGTGCTTCAGGCCCAGACCCTTCTGTGATTCTATGATTCAGACTGAACATCAGAAAAAACTTCTTTGCTGAGGGACTGGTCAGGCTTTGGAACAGGCTGCCCAGGGAGGCAGTGCAGCCACCAGCCCTGGAGGTGCTCAAGAATTGTGTTGATGTGGTGCTTCAGGATGTAGTTCAGTGGTCATGGTAGTTGGGTTATGGTTGGAGTCAATTATCTTGAAGGTCTTTTCTGACCTTAGTGATTCTATGATGTGACAGCCCAGAGGTTAATGCAGGTGACAGCATTAATAGATGAGGGGCGAGCAACGGATGTCGTTTCCCTGGCCCTGAGCAAAGCCTTCGTGTTGTGAGGCCGGGCTGAGAGTTGGGGCTGTTCAGCCTGGAGAAGAGAAGGCTGCAGGGAGACCTTCTGGGGGCCTTTCAGACCTTCAAGAGGCTGATCTGAAAGCTGGGGACAGACTTCTGAGCAGGGCCTGATGTGAGAGGACCAGGGGTGGTGGTTTGACCTAAAAAAAGAGGGAGATTTAGACTGAAAAGAAGGGAGAACCTTTTTACACTGAGGGTGGTGAGGCTCTTAACCTGGCCCTGAGCAGAGCCTTCGGCACTGTCCTGCCCCACACCCTGGTCCCCAGGCTGGTGACACATGGGTCTGAGGGGTGACCACTGGATGGATACAGAACTGGCTGGATGGCTGCACCCAGAGAGTGGCTGTCCATGGGTCCATGTCCCAGGGGAGGCCAGGGACAAGCAGAGTCCCTCAGGGATCAGGCCTGGGACCAGTCTTGTTCAACATCTCTGTGGGGGCCATGGGCAGTGGCATCGAGTGCAGCCTCAGCAAGGTTGCTGATGACACCAAGCTGTGTGGTGCAGCAGACAGCTGGAGGGAAGGGATCCATCCAGAGGGACCTGGACAGGCTGGAGAGGTGGGCACAAGCCAACCTCAGGAGCTTCAACAAGACCAAGGGCAGGCTCCTGCAGCTGGGTGGAGGCAACCCCAGGCACAAATGCAGGCTGGGCAGGGACTGGCTGGAGAGCAGCCCTGAGGAGAGAGACTTGGGGGTGCTGGGGGAGGAGAAGCTCAACAGGAGCTCTCAGTGTGCACTTGCAGCCCGCAAAGCCAATCAGAGCCTGGGCTGCAGCAGGAGAAGTGTGGCCAGCAGGGCCAGGGAGGGGATTCTCCCCCTCTGCTCAGCCCTGCTGAGACCCCACCTGCAGTACTGCCTCCAGTTCTGGAGCCCCTATTCCAAGAGGAATCTGGAGGTGCTGGAAGGTGTCCAGAGAAGGGCCAGGAGGAGGAACAGAGGGCTGGAGCACCTCTGCTGTGAGGACAGACTGAAGGAGTTGGGGCCGTTCAAGCTGGAGAAGAGAAGGCTCCCAGGTGACCTCATTGTGGCCTTCCAGGATCTGAAGGGGGCTCCAGGAAGGCTGGGGAGGGACTGCTCAGGCTCTCAGGGAGTGATAGGACTAGGGGGAAGGGACTGAAGCTGGAGGTGGGGAGATTCAGGCTGGAGGGGAGGAGGAAGTTCTTCCCCATGAGAGTGGTGAAGCCCTGGGATGGGTTGTCCAGGGAGGTGGTTGAGGCCCCGTCCCTGGAGGTGTTTAAGCCCAGGCTGGATGAGGCTGTGGGCAGCCTGATGTAGTGTGGGGTGTCCCTGCCCATGGCAGGGGGGTTGGAACTAGATGATCCTTGTGGTCCCTTCCAACCCTGACTGATACTATGATACTATGATTCTATGGATAGGATAGGATAGGATAGGATAGGATAGAAGGATAGGATAGGATAGAATAGAATAGAATAGAATAGAATAGAATAGAATAGAATAGAATAGAATAGAATAGAATAGAGCAGACCAGGTTGGAAGAGACCTCCAAGATCACTGAGTCCTACCCATTCACCAATCCAACACCACCTAATCAACTAACCCATGGCACCAAGCACCCCATCAAGTCTCCTCCTGAACACCTCCAGTGAAGGTGACTCCACCACCTCCCTGGGCAGCACATCCCAATGGGCAATCACTCTCTCTGTGTAGAACTTCTTCCTCACCTCCAGCCTAAATCTCCCCTGGCACAGCTTGAGACTGTGTCCTCTTGTTCTGGTGCTGGCTGCCTGGGAGAAGAGACCAACCCCCTCCTGGCTACAACCTGCCTTCAGGGAGTTGCAGAGAGCAATGAGGTCTCCCCTGAGCCTCCTCTTCTCCAGGCTAAGCAACCCCAGCTCCCTCAGCCTCTCCTCACAGGGCTGTGCTCCAGACCCCTCCCCAGCCTTGTTGCCCTTCTCTGGACACCTTCCAGCAGCTCAACATCCTTCCTGAATTGAGGGGCCCAGAACTGGACACAGGACTCAAGGTGTGGCCTAACCAGTGCAGTGTCCAGGGGCACAATGACCTCCCTGCTCCTGCTGGCCACACTCTTCCTGATGCAGGCCAGGATGCCATTGGCCTTCTTGGCCTCCTGGGCACACTGCAGGCTCATGTTCAGCCTCCCATCAACCAGCACCCCCAGGTCCCTCTCTGCCTGGCTGCTCTCAGCCACTCTGCCCCCAGCCTGTAGCACTGCCTGGGGTTGCTGTGGCCAATGTGCAGCACCTGGCACTTGGATGTGTTCAGTCTCCTGCCCTTGGCCTCTGCCCATCTGTCCAGCCTGGCAAGGTCCCTCTGCAGAGCTCTCCCACCCTCTAACAGATCAACTCCTGCCCCCAGCTTGGTGTCATCTGCACATTTGCTGATGCTGGACTCCATCCCCTCCTCCAGATCATCAATAAAGATGTTGAAGAGGCTGGGGCCCAGCACTGATCCCTGGGGGTCACCACTGGTGCCTGGCTGCCAGCTGGCTGTGGCACCATTCACCACCACTCTCTGGGCTCAGCCTCCAGCCAGTTCCTAACCCAGCTCAGAGTGCTGCTGTCCAAGCCAGGGGCTGATCATCCAGCCCAACCCCGCTGCCAGAGCAGGAGCACCTAGAGCAGATCACACAGGAACACATCCAGGTGGGGTTTGAATATCTCCAGAGAGGGAGACTCCACAGACCCCCTGGGCAGCCTGCTCCAGTGCTCTGTGACCTGCATTTCACAGTACAGGTGCCAGAGAAGAGCTGTCAGCCCTGGTGGCTGGGCAGGTCGGCACAGGGATGCAATTGCATTCTGCAGTGTGCAGCTCAGGCTGGTTCTCTGGGTGCATTTTGGTTTGGACAAGTGGGCATGCCTGCTGAACTTGGTTGCCAGAAGAGGTGGGAAAAGGAAAGGTGTTTGCATCTCCAGTAGATTTGAGAAGAAACTTCTTCACTCAAAGGCCTCTGGAAGCCTGGCACAGGCTGCCCAAGGAGGTGGTTGAATCCCCATCCTTGGAGGTGTTTCAAAGAGGCAGAGCTGTGGTGCTGAGGGCCATGGTTTAGCCCCAGCCTTGGCAGAGTTAGAGAATGGTTGGACTCAATGACCCAAAGGAGGTTTCTAACCAAAGCAGCTCTATGATTCTATCTCACTCTGGGGCTGAATGTCAGCAAAGCCTTTCAAATGGCCTGGATGAAAATCCCAGATCAAAACAGCTTTCCATTTTGGAGAGCAGCCAGTCAAGATCTGCCTCACTTCAGATGTGCCCATCTCTAGCTATATCTGAGCTCCTGCCTAACAGCCTCCAGTCACATCACAATTGAAACCATCCTGTTTAACAGCTTTCAGAGGCAGCTTTTGTCCCCTGTCCATCATCTGTGAGTTTGCAGGAGGTGAAGAATATTCTGTGACTGCCACACTCTGCATCCTTTCACAGTCACAGGATGTCAGGGGCTGGAAGGGACCTGGAAAGCTCATCCAGCCCAACCCCCTGCCAGAGCAGGAGCACCTAGAGCAGGTCACACAGCAACACATCCAGGTGGGTTTGGAATATCTCCAGAGAGGGAGACTCCACAACCCCCCTGGGCAGCCTGCTCCAGGCTTCTGTCACCCTGAGAGGGAAATAATTCTTCCTCAGGCTTCCATGGAACTTCTGTGGCAGTTCAGGCTGGCTGCCTGCTGCTGCTGCCGCATCAGTTACACCTCCTGTGTCCCGAGGCTCCAGCCCAGGAGCTGTGTATTTCATCCCCATAATATCCTGTGCCCTATAAATCCAGCTGCAAAGTCTTTCTCTTCCTCTTTCTTCCCTCTCTGCTCCTGTGGGAGATGCTCCCTATCGGGGTGGGGGTATCTCATGACCTTTTAGGCTGGGCCTAGACCTCTAGGCCTATTGCCAAGAGGAGAATGAGGGAGGGGCAGTCTCAGACCTGGCCAGCTCAGCCAAGCCTAGCAGTGCAGGGAGGGGGTGGGAAGAAAGAGCCCTGGGGGTACTGGGTGTGCCCTCAGGTGGGGAGAAGGGAAGTGTTGGGAGGCTTTTGGGTGTGCTGGAAGGGGACTCTGGACGCTTTGGGATTCTTTTGTCACTGTGCTTTGTAGCTTCTGTGAAGCACTAACTGCTTTTCTGTTCAATCTTTCCATCACTTCTGCAATCCATTGGTGTGATGAGTGCCCTTCTCCTGCCCCTCTCAGGGGCAAGACAGGATCTGCCTGGCCTCAAACCAGGACAACTTCCTCTGCCTCAGCTTCCACCACTGCCCCGTGTGCTGGCGTTGGGCAGCCCCCAGCAGAGCCTGGCTCCAGCCTCTGGGCATCACCCTGCACAGCTCTAGCAACAGCAAGGAGGTCACCCTCAGGCTCCTCCTCTGCAAGCTGCAGAGCCCTCAGCTCCCTCAGGATCTCCTCCTAAGGAAGATCTTCCACTCCCCTGATCATTTTTGTGGCTCTGTGCTGGACTCTCTCAAGCAGTTCCCTGAGGTCCTTCCTGAGCTGAGAGACCCAGAACTGGACACAATACTCCAGATGCAGCCTCAGCAGGGTAGAATAGAGAGGGAGGAGAACCTCTCTTCACCTACTGACCACAGCCCTTCTAATCCACCCCAGGATGCCTCCTTGGCCACCAGAGCACATTGCTGGCTCATGCTCAGCCTACTTGGGTGCTCCAAATTAGCAATGGACCCTGTCACTCTGTGGTAGCAAAGTGGGAATCCACACAACGTACATCATAATCATCTGCAGGCCAATTCCACACCCAGCTGCTTCCTCTGAGCACCAGCACTTGGCCAGGATGAGGGCAGAGTGGACTTGGTCTTGTCTGATGGCCTCAAGGCCCTGCAGAGCCCGAGGAGCTGTGCGTCAGGCGAAGCCTCGTGCCAGCCGGGCAGCCACCTGGAAACAATCTCTCGTAAAGCCAGCTCCATAAAGGCTTACAGCTACTCACTTTGATAGCTCCCAAATTGCTTCTCTCTCTCTCTCTCTCTCTTTTATTTTTCATAGCACCAGTAAAAGCTAAATTGGTCCCCAGTAATCTACTGCAAAGAGCCAAGAGGCATGCAGGAACATTGTCTGATTGCAGAGTCGTAGAGTGGTCTGGGCTGGAAGGGACCTCCAGGGCTCATCCAGTCCAACCCCTGCACTCAGCAGGGACATCCCCAGCCAGATCAGGCTGCCCAGGGCCCTATCCAGCCTCACCTTGAATATCTCCAGGGAAGGAGCCTCAACCACCTCCCTGGGCAACCTGTTCCAGTGTTCCACCACCTTCATGGTGAAGAACTTGTTCCTCACATCCAATCTCAATCTGCTCTTCTCCAGCTTAAAGCCACTGCCCCTGCTCCTGTCCCTGCAGGCCTTTGCAAACAGTCTCTCTGCAGCCTTCTTGCAGCCCCCTTCAGGTCCTGGCAGGCTGCTCTTAGGTCTCCCCACAGCCTCCTCTTCTCCAGGCTGAACACCCCCAGCTCCCTCAGCCTGTCCTCACAGCAGAGCTGCTCCAAGCCCCTGAGCATTGTCATGGCCTCCTCCTTCTTATATTGAGGGCTCCAGAGCTGCACACAGCACTGCAGGTGAGGTCTTCCCAGAGCAGAGCAAAGTGGCAGAATCACCTCTCTGGATCTGCTGGCAACACATCTTATGGTGCAGCCCAGGACGTGATTTGCCTTCTGTGCTGCAAGCTCACACTGCCTGCTCCTGTCCAGCTCAGCTACTGACTACTGAGGAGGAGCAGAGGTCTGCAGAGGTGCCACCATCTCAAGAAGATGAGCAAGAATGGCTTTTCTCACATTGCTTGTGAGTTTGTAGACCTTCCAGCCTGCTCTCCTCAGTGCTGGGAAGAGCAAACCACCAAGGGACTCCTTCTCCTGGGGACAGGACACTTCCAAAGTGAGATGGTGCTGATGGCACAAGGCAGCTGAGCTCTCTTTTGGGAGCAGGAGAAATGAGATCCCTTCTGCTCAAATGCAGGATTAGTGGAACAGGAACACCCCATCAGGCTGCCCAGGGAGGTTGTGGGTGCCCCCTGCCTGGAGGTGTTGAAGCCCAATGGTCTGCATGAGAGAAGCAAGCCTCTTGAGAAGGCTGTGCCCCTGCAGGGAGGTGGGAACCCTGAGGAATCCAAGCTGGCTGGGGCACACATAGCTCAGGATTTAGCTGCTTTCTGCCACACACAACCAAAGCAAAACTCCTGCAGGCTCTGAAAGACAGAGCCCACCCCTAAGGGACACATGGACAGGTTGGTAGGAACTGCATGAAAAGAGGTAACATCCACTGGGACCTGACTGAGACCTGTCACTAGAACCAAAGAATCATTTAGGCTGGAAAAGACCTCAAAGATCAGCAAGCTCAAACAAGTCCACTGCTCAGCTACGTCCCTCAGCTGCACATCTTCTAAAACCCCACAAGAATGATGCCTCCACCATTGCCCTTCCAGACCTGTCCCAGGCCTTAACAGTGCTTTCAGGGAAGAATTTGCTCCTCGTGTCCAAGCTAAACCTTCCCTGGCACAACCTGAGGCTGTTTCCTCTTGTCCCATTGTTTGTTCCATGGCAGAAGAGACCAACACTCACCTGACTCCAACCCCTTTCATGGAGCTGTAGAGAGTGAGGTGGTCTCCCCTCAGCCCCCATCTCCAAGCTAAAGAACCCTGTGTACCTCAGCCACTCTGCACCAGACTTGCACTCTAGACACTGCACCGGCTTCGCTGGCTGCCTCTGGACCTGCTCCAGCACCTCATTGTCTGTCCTGCAGTGAGGGGCCAAGAACTTAGCTCAGTGTTCAAGGTGCAGCCTCACCAGTGCTGAGTACAGAGGGGACAAACCCTTCCCTAGTCCTGCTGGCCACACCACCGCTGATGCAAGCCAGGATTGCTGGTGGCCTTCTTGGCCCCCGGGCACACTCTGGCTTGGCTTCATCTGCCTGGCTGAACATGAGCCAGTGTGGTGGTTCGGGCTGGGTGCCCTCTGCTGCATGGCACACTTCCTGTGTCCAGCAGTCCAGCCCAGTGGGTGGACACAGGAAACCAGGTATCTCCTACCACCCCCTGCACCGCTACAAGCTCTTGCGTGGGGTCCGCCTCTTGCTCTTTCTTCCCTCGCCGGCGCCCGGGAACTGGGGGAGACGTCTCCCCCAGGGGGATGGGCGGTCTCAGGCCTGGCCAGCTGAGACTAGCCTGGCAGTGGGGGGGGGAGAACGAGCCCTGGGGGTCTTGGGCCCACCCTCAGGTGGGGATGGGGTGTATCCAGGTCGGTTTTGGGGTTTCCTCTGTCACTGTTTTTGGTTTCTTTTGTGCACCTTCACCTTTTCTATTTACACTTTTCCATCACTTCTGCAATCCGTTTGTCAGAGTCGTTATTCTGCCTGTGGTGGGGAGGGGGCTGCCTCAACCCACTACAGCCAGCAGTGTGCCCAGGGGGCCAAGAAGGCCAAGGGCATCCTGCCCTGCATCAGGAAGAGTGTGGCCAGCAGGAGCAGGGAGGTCATTGTGCCCTGTGCTCAGCACTGCTGAGGCCACACCTTGAGTCCTGTGTCCAGCTCTGGGCCCCTCAGTTTAAGAAGGACATTGAGAGACTTGAAGGTGTCCAGAGAAGGGCAACAAGGCTGGGGAGAGGCCTTGAGCACAGCCCTGTGAGGAGAGGCTGAGGGAGCTGGGGTTGCTTAGCCTGGAGAAGAGGAGGCTCAGGGAGACCTCATTGCTCTCTGCAACTCCCTGAAGGGAGGTTGTAGCCAGGTGGGGGTTGGTCTCTTCTCCCAGGCAGCCAGCACCAGAACAAGGGGACACAGTCTCAAGCTGTGCCAGGGGAAGTTCAGGCTGGAGGTGAGGAGAAAGTTCTTCCCAGGCAGAGAGATTGGCCCTTGGGATGTGCTGTTCAGGAAGAGCCTGGCTGAGGCACTTGGTGCCATGGTTCAGTGGATCAGATGGTGCTGGCTGATAGGTTGGACTCGATGATCCCAAAGGTCTCTTCCAACCTGGCTAATTCCATGAGTTCTGTAAGTTCTGTCATCCAACACCTCCAGGACTTTTTCTACTGGGCACATTTCCAACTACTCTGCCTAAAGCCTGGAGAATTCATGGGGTGGTTGTGACCCAAGTGCAGGACCTGAGCCTTGGCCTTGTTCAGCCTCATCCCATTGGCCTTGGCCCATTGATCCAGCCTGTCCAGATCCCTCTGTAGAGCCTTCCTACCCACAAGCAGGTCAACACTCCCACTCAAGAGGTTGTCATCTGCAAAAGGTACCTTGTTTCCCTCATCCAGATGACAGGATGTGAGGGGTTGAAAGGGACCTCTGGAGATCTTCCAGTCCAAGCCCCTGCCAGAGCAGGAGCAGAGAGTCCAGCACAGGTCACACAGGAACACATCCAGACAGGGCTGGGAAGGCTCCAGAGAAGGAGACTCCACAACCTCTCTGGGCAGCCTGCTCCAGGCCTCTGGGACCCTCACAGGGAAGAAGTTCCTCCTCATGTTGAGCTGGAACCTCCTGGGCTGCAGTTTCCATCCATTGCCTCTTGTCCTGTCTGAGCAGAGTCTGTCCCCTCCCTCTTGACCCCCACTGATACTGAAGAGACCTGATCTCAGTACTGAGCCCTGGGGAACACCACTGGTGAGCAGCCCTGACAGAAAAGGAAGCAGAAGACCTGTTTATAATGAGAATGGAACCAAAGGGCAGGAAGCCAGCCAGGGATGGCCACAAAGGTGGGAGTCTGGCTGTGTGCACACAGAGGCACAAAGGAGGCTGCTTGTTGCCCAAGCCCTCCCTTTGGCCAGGAACACCCACAAGACTGCCTGGCCTGGCCTGGCCTTATTCCATCCTTTCCCAGGCTGGGATTTTGAGATCTGTTTCCTTGGCCACTGGAAATTTACTATAAATACCAGATACTGAGCAGCCCTTGTGGCCTAA
This sequence comes from Picus viridis, assembly GCA_033816785.1. Taxonomy (NCBI): domain Eukaryota; kingdom Metazoa; phylum Chordata; class Aves; order Piciformes; family Picidae; genus Picus; species Picus viridis. The sequence continues at coordinate 48,631,785 of CM066585.1, forward strand.
CATCTCCTAACCACCCTCTCCAGCTGCCCAGGGCTGCAAACGATGTGAAAATTGCATATCCCAGCCCTGGGCCTTGGTAGCTATTCAGGGGTTTGGCCACATGTCATTTGTTATTCTTGACTTATGCCTAAGTTCTTCTTATTTATTCCTCTGTAAACATTTGTGTATAATTATTCACCCCAGAGTTTCCATTTCCCCTGGCTAGCAGATGTTGCAAAGCTGCTTCCCCTGCATCCAAGGGAACGAAGGAGTTTCTCCACTGCTGCAAAATGGGCTCCTGACAGACTCCCATCCTCCTGCTCCCAGGTCCAGCCTTGTCTCTGACACAAGAGACCATTAGCTGCTTGAAAACGTAAACCAGAAAGAAGGAGTTTCTCCTCTACTGCAAAATGGGCTCCTGACAGACTCCCATCCTCCTGCTTCCAGGCCCAGCCTTGTCTCTGACACAAGAGACCATTAGCTGCTTAAAAATGTAAACCAGAAAGGGTCCCAAGCCACAGATTTCACATCCAGGTCCAAATTTGGGGCAGCTTGGATCTGGCCCTGACGTGTTGGGTTTGGGCCCAGGCCTGACTCTCCTTAGGAAGCAGTTTGACATTTCCAGTTTCTGGGAAGCCAGAGCAGAGCCCCCTGGGGGCTGCCCCTTCACTGCCCAGAGCTCTCCCACTGCTCCTGGGATTCTCAGAAGCCTCTGTGCTGGTCAGATGGGGATGTTTGGCCGCTTGCTGCCTGTCTCCTGCACGGGGTTCTGCAAACCACTGGATTCTAGAGGCCAGGCTGAGGGAGCTGGGGGTGTTCAGCCTGGGGAAGAGAAGGCTCCAGGCAGACCTAAGAGCAGCCTGCCAGGACCTGAAGGGGCTACAGGAAGGCTGCAGAGGGACTGTTTGCAAAGGTCTGTGGTGATAGGACAAGAGGCAGTGGTTTGAAATGAGAGTAGATGTAGGTTGGATGTTAGGAGGAAGGTCTTTACCCTGAGAGTAGGGGAGCACTGCAGCAGGTTGCCCAGGGAGGTGGTTGGGGCCCTGGAGATGTTCAAGGTCAGGCTTGACAGGGGTCTGAGCAACCTCCTCCAGGGGAGGATGTCCCTGCTGACTTAAGGGGGGGTTAGACTGGATGACCTTTGGAGGTCCCTTCCAACCCAAACCATTCTGTGATTCTCTGATTCCCGCAGCAACAGGCTCAGGCCTTCCATGATGCTGCTTGAAGGCATTTGGGCTCCTGTGAGTGCTAAAACCTGGATAAACCAGGCTGGCTGCAGCTGTGCTCTGCTCCTGTGGGACAAAGGAAAAAAGACCAAAACACAGAATCACAGAGTCACAGAATCATAGACTCAGAGTCAGAGAGTCATAGCAGCACAGAACGGTAGGGGTTGGAAGTGACCTCTGGAGGTCACTGAGCCCAACCCAAAGCAGGAGCACCCAGGGCAGGTCACACAGGAACACATCCAGGTGGGGTTTGGAATCCCTCCAGACAAGGAGACTCCACAACTTCTCTGGGCAGCCTGTTCCAGTGCTCCATTGCCCTCAGAGCAAAGAAGCTTTTCCCTGATTGAAAGAATTCTTGGGAATTCAGCCATCTCCTGGAGAAAGTGGCTGCCCTTGGCTGGGATGGGGGGCTGCTCCTCTGGGTAAGGACCTTGGTGGATGGCCAGGCCCAAGGAGTGGTGGGGAAGGGAGTTGAATCCAGTCTGGAAAAACACCATGGCGACAAGACTCTGGGGACAGACCAAAGGTCCCTCAGGTCCTGCTTGTGAACCAAACTGGTTTGTCCCATCTGCATTTTCTTCCATGCAACACAGCCCCTCTGGTTCCAGTGCACACAGTGCTAAGGATTTGTAAGTTGAAGGTTGGACTCAATGATCTCAAAGGTCTTTTCCAACTGAAATGATTCTGTGATTCTCTGAGGTGAAGGCTCTGGGAAGATTTTGTAGTGGCTTTACAGTAGCTGAAGAGGGCTCCAAGAAAGCTGGGGAGGGACTTTTGACAAGGGCTTGGAGTGACAGGACAAGGGGCCATGGCTTTGAGCTAGGAGAGGGGAGACTGAGACTGGAGAGTAGGGAGAAATTCTTTACAAGGAGGGTGGGGAGACACTGGCACAGGTTGCCCAGGGAGGCTGTGGAGCCCCAGAGGTGTTCAAGGCCAGGCTGGATGAGGCCTTGAGCAACCTGGGCTGGTGGGAGGTGGCCCTGCCCATGGCAGAGGGTTGGAACTGGATGATCATAGAACCATAGAATTGTCAGGGTTGGAAGGGACCTCAAGGATCCTCCAGGTCCAACCCCCTGCCATGGGCAGGGACACCTCCCACCACAGCAGAGCCACATCCAGACTGGACTTAAAAAACTCCAGGCAGGAGGCTGCCACCACCTCCCTGGGCAACCTGTGCCAGGCTCTCACCACCCTCATGGGCAACAGCTTCTTCCTAACATCATCTGAATCTCTCCACTTCTATTCTGCTCCATTCCTATCCCTCCCTGACACCCTCAAAAGTCCCTCCCCAGATTTCTTGGAGCCCCCATCAAATCCTGGAAGGCCACAATGAGGTCTCCTGGGAGCCTTCTCCTCTCCAGCCTGCACAACCCCAACTCTCTCAGGCTGTCTCCAGAGCAGAGCAGCTCCAGCCCTCTGCTCCTCCTCGTGGCCCTTCTCTGGACACCTTCCAGCCCCTCCAGAGCCTTCCTGGCACAGAGGCTCCAGCACTGGACCCAGAGCTCCAGCTGTGGTCTCAGCAGAGTGGAGCAGAGGGGCAGAATCCCCTCCCTGGCCCTGCTGGCCACACTTCTCTGGCTGCAGCCCAGGCTCTGCTTGGCTCTCTGGGCTGCAGGTGGTCTCTTCCAACCAACCCAAGCTGTGAGCCTAAGGAGCAGGAGGAGAGGGGAGGTGCCACCTGTACTCCATCCCAGCCGTTTCCTCCATCCCTCCAGCCTGCCTGGCGGCCAAGGCGACACAAATGAGTTCATCGCCGTGGCACACTGAGGCTAATTGGAACCAGCTCCGGGGCCCTGTAAAGCATTAAGCCAGGCTGCAAGTGATAATTGCTTACCTGCTGCACTGGGCCTGTCAGAGGCAGTGAATTAACCAGCACATGGGGTTTTATCACTTCCCTGTGATGGCTGGACTCTTTCCAGCACCTATGAGCACTGAAAGCAAGATGCTGGATTAAGTCTGTGGTTTATGAGCCCACAGGTAGGGAAGGCTGGTGATAGGGGGCCAGGTTCCAGCTTTTGTTGCATGGAAGGGTTGGGAGTTTTTCCCCACCCCCCTTCCCCCTCTAAACTGGCACTAATAGCTCTCTCATTTCTTGAAGGCCTAAGAGACAGGTTGAGAACTGTGTTTCAGGGTAAAAGTTGAGCTGTTTGAAAGTAAAAGTACCTCTTAAGGGTCTAGGGCTCTCTGTTGCAGGGGTTTGGGCAGCAGAATCACAGAGCCCTTTAGGTTGGAAGAGATGTTTAAGATCATTGAATTGTCAGGGTTAGAAGGGAACTCAAGGCTCAGCCAGTTCCAGCCCCCTGCCGTGGGCAGGGACACCTCACACCACAGCAGGTTGCTCACAGCCACCTCCAGCCTGGCTGCAAACACCTCCAGGCAGGAGGCTTCCACCACCTCCCTGGGCAGCCTGTGCCAGGCTCTCACCACCCTCATGGGCAACCACTTCTTCCTCACATCCAATCTCAATCTCCCCACTTCTAGTTTTGCTCCATCCCCCCCAGTCCTATCACTCCTTGGCACCCTCAAAAGATCATCAAGGCCAGCTCTTAACCCAGCATGGCCAACTCAGCACCAACCATTTCCCCTAGCACCACACCTCTAAGAAGTGCTAGGAAGAGTCTCAGTCTGTTGGTTCTAAATCACATCAACACTTTTTTTCCCCCCAGAGAGTCATAATTCTCCTCTAGCTCCTTCTCTTTTTCTCCTCTTTACTAGCAAGCCAGACATTTCTCAGAAGGTACAGACAGTTAGAGTAGAGTAGAGTAGAGTAGAGTAGAGTAGAGTTGAATAGAGTAGAATAGAATAGAATAGAATAGAATAGAATAGAATAGAATAGAATAGAATAGAATAGAATAGACCAGGTTGGAAAAGACCTTTGAGATCATCAAGTCCAACCTATCACCCAACACTACCTAATCAACTAAACCATGGCACCAAGTGCCTCATCCAAGTCTTTCTTGAACACCTCCAGGGATGGTGACTCCACCACCTCCCTGGGCAGCACATCCCAAGGGCCAATCTCTCTTGCTGGGAAAAATTTCTTTCTCACCTCCAGCCTGAACCTCCCCTGGCACTGCTTGAGACTGTGTCCTCTTGTTCTGGGCCTGGGTGCCTGGGAGAAGAGACCAACCCCCACCTGGCTACAACCTCCCTTCAGGGAGTTGCAGAGAGCAATGAGGTCTCCCCTGAGCCTCCTCTTCTCCAGGCTAAGCAACCCCAGCTCCCTCAGCCTCTCCTCACAGGGCTGTGCTCCAGACCCCTCCCCAGCCTTGTTGCCCTTCTCTGGACACCTTCCAGCAGCTCAACATCTTTCCTAACCTGAGGAGCCCAGAACTGGACACAGAACTCAAGGTGTGGCCTAACCAGTGCTGAGCACAGGGGCACAATGACCTCCCTGCTCCTGCTGGCCACACTCTTCCTGATGCAGGCCAGGATGCCATTGGGCCCTCAGCTGCCTGGGCACACTGCTGGCTCATGTTCAGCCTACCATCGACCAGCACCCCCAGGTCCCTCTCTGCCTGGCTGCTCTCAGCCACTCTGCCCCCAGCCTGTAGCACTGCCTGGGGTTGCTGTGGCCAGTTCTTCAGATGGTTTGGTGGAGTGGTTTGAAATGAGATATCATTAAAGAAAGCCTCTATTTTGTTTGGGGTTTTAAGTGCTGAGCACTTCCCTTCTGTAGCCCAAGAGGGATGTGCACTGCTCACCTCCACAGTGGTGGATTTTCTCAGGAGAGAATGATAAAGAATGCTGAGAATGGCAGAAGGACTTCACTAGTGTCTGGCCATGGCTGAGTGAAACCAGATTATTACAGATACCTGAATGGAGCCTGCAGGAAAGCTGCAGAGGGACTTTCCATGAGGGTGTCCAGAGACAGGCCAAGGGGGCATGGTTTGAGGCTGAGGGAGAGCAGGGTTGGCCTGGATCTGAGGAAGAAGTTCTTCAGTAGGAGGGTGGTGAGACTCTGGCACAGGCTGCCCAGGGAGGCTGTGGATGCCCCATCCCTGGAGGTGCTAAAGGCCCAGCTGCATGAGGCCTTGAAGAACTGGGTCTAGTTGTGAGGTGTCCCTGCCCACGGCACAGGGGTTGGAGCAGGTGATCTCTGAGGCCTCTTCTAACCTAAGCCGTTCTATCTTTCTATGATTCTGTGTTGTCCACCACAGGGTTCCTGATATCATCATTAATTACTTGTGGTGTTCAGCAGCAGCTGCAGACCTCCCAAGGAGCCTGCTCTATGAGTCACATACCCTAGAGGTTCACCTTATGTAGAAGATAAGAGGAGAGCCTCTGCTTGAGACCCTGAGAGATTCTCTCATGGCCTGGGACATGACACCAAGACTCCCAGCTATGTTCCTGGATGATCATCATGTCAGCACTAATGATGGGTGGCTCAGGCATGGGATAGAGTTGTCATGGCTTAATGGCATCAGCTGAACTGTGATATCTGTTTCCTGAAGGGGGATGGAGCAAAACTAGAAGTGGGGAAATTGAGATTGGATGTGAGGAAGAAGCTGTTGCCCATGAGGGTGGTGAGAGCCTGGCACAGGCTGCCCAGGGAGGTGGTGGAAGCCTCCTGCCTGGAGGTGTTTGCAGCCAGGCTGGAGGTGGCTGTGAGCAACCTGCTGTGGTGGGAGGTGTCCCTGCCCGTGGCAGGGGGTTGGGACTGGCTGAGCCTTGAGGTCCCTTCCAGCCCTGACATTTTAATGATTCTAAGTCACCTTAATGCCCTCAGAAATAGCAACAAGTGGGGTGGCTCTTCAGAAAGGCCAAGTATCCACACCTGGAAATCAATGACCACCATTCCAGTGGAAGGATTTGAACACCTACAGCTAATGAACTCTATCAATGCCAACTGAAAGGGAGTCCTTTTCTTCTTGTTGTTGTTGTTCCTTCCACTTCTCTTTCTGATCCTGGTCTTGAAACACAAAGACAAAAACCAGGCTGAATTTCAGCTTTTTCCACTGGTGCCTTGACACTCTGGGGCTGAGCCAAGCTCCAGAAGCTCAAAGGCCAGCAAAAAAGCAGCAATGAGTATGTGCCAGAGGCTGGAGACTGTGTTAGATTAGCTTGAGCACAAGGAAAAGGGGAAGAAGGTCTGAAGTCAAAGTGAAATGGAGCATCCTTTTCCCCTGGGACCTAGGTGCTGGCAGTCACTCATCAGCACTCTGTCCCTCCAGGGGTCGAATTGGGTGTTGGGAGGTGCCAGGACAGCACTTCTCTAGCTGAGGAAGGTGCTCCCATCTGGGCAGGCTGGCAGACAGCAAGAAGGCTTTTCTTCTGGTGAAGGTGCTGAAGGAGATGCCAGTGATAGCAGGGCTGTGAGAAGGCCAAGAGGAGCATCCTGTGGTTATTCAGGAGTAGGAAAGGGTTTATGGCCCATGACCTGCTGAGGAATGACACGTTTCTCAGGTGGTCCCGACTGTCAGGGTGCCTGCTGGTGATGGATGATGCTAAGCACGGACATAATCACCAGCTCTGGTCTCAGAACCAGCCAGCAAGACACAGTAAGGTTTTCCAAATGTTTCTCCAACAATAAAAGGAAATGTAAAGTTAATCAAATTGTCATGAGAGATCAGAGCCCAGCAAGGAGGGACTGAGACTGACATTTGAAGCAGGAGCTCTAATAAAACAGACGGCTGCTGGCTGATCCTCTCCGTGCTTGGGCTTAATTCAAACAAGTCAAGGAGGAGTGGAGTTTGCAGAGGAGGGGGCAGGGGGCAGGGGAAATCCAGGCCTCTACCAGCCACTTGAAAAAGAAAGGCAGAGAGGTGGGAAAGCTCCATCTGCCTGCAAGGGCCTCAGCAGAGAAGTGCTGCCAGCACCTCAGGGTATCACAGCATCACAGTATCACCAAGGCTGGAAGAGACCTCGAAGATCATCGAGTCCAACCTGGCACCACAGACCCCATGACTAGACCATGGCACCAAGTGCCACATCCAATCCCCTCTTGAACCCCTCCAGGGATGGTGACCCCACCACCTCCCTGGGCAGCACATCCCAATGGCCAATGACTCTCTCTGTGGAAAACTTTCTCCTCACCTCCAGCCTAAACCCCCCCTGGCACAGCTTGAGACTGTGTCCTCTTGTTCTGGTGCTGGTGGCCTGGGAGAAGAGGCCAACCCCCTCCTGGCTACAACCTCCCTTCAGGGAGTTGGAGAGAGCAATGAGGTCTCCCCTGAGCCTCCTCTTCTCCAGGCTAAGCAACCCCAGCTCCCTCAGCCTCTCCTCACAGGGCTGTGCTCCAGACCCCTCCCCAGCCTTGTTGCCCTTCTTTGGACACCTTCCAGCAGCTCAATGTCCTTCCTAACCTGAGGGGCCCAGAGCTGGACACAGGACTCAAGGTGTGGCCTCAGCAGTGCTGAGCACAGGGCACAATGACCTCCCTGCTCCTGCTGGCCACACTGCTCCTGCTGCAGGCCAGGATGCCCTTGGCTTTCTTGGCCCCCTGGGCACACTGCTGGCTCATGTTCAGGCAGCTTTCAATCAGCACCCCCAGGTCCCTCTCTGGGTGGCAGCTCTCAGCCACTCTGAGCCCAGCCTGTAGCTCTGCCTGGGGTTGCTGTGGCCAAAGTGCAGCCCCTGGCACTTGGACTTGTTGAATGCCATCCTGTTGGCCTCTGCCCATCTGTCCAGTGGGTCGAGGTCCCTCTGCAGGGCCCTTCTGTCCTCTAACTGATCAACTCCTGCCCCCAGCTTGGTGTCATCAGCAAATTGACTGACTCAATCCCCTCATCCAGATCATCAATGAAGATATTAAAGAGGCTGGGGCCCAGCACTGATCCCTGGGGGACACCACTAGTGGCTGGGTCTAGCACTTGGGTCACAGCAAACCCATGAGAGACTGCAGGCTTGGGGACAAAAAGACCTGGGGGCCAGTGGAACATGAGCCAGAGCGTGGCCAAGAAAGCCAAGGGCATCCTGGCCTGGATCAGGAGCAGGGTGACAAGCAAGGCCAGGGAAGGGTTGTCCTCCTGTACACAGCATGAATGAGTGAGGTCACATCTGAAGTACAAGGTTCAGTTTTGGGGCCACTCACTATAAGAAAGCTATTGAGGTCCTGTAGCAGGTCCAGAGAAGGGCAATAAAGCTGGGGAAGGGTCTGGAGAGCAGGGCTGGGGAGGAGCAGCTGAGGGAGCTGAGGTTGGCCAGCCTGGAGAAATGGAGGCTGAGGGGAGGCCTCATTGCTATCAACAGCTCCCTGAAGGGAGGTTGGAGCCAGGTAGTGGTCAGTCTCTTCTCCCCAGTACCAACTGACAGGACAAGAGGAAACAACCTCAAGTTGCACCAGGAGAGGTTAATGCTGGACAGCAGAAAAAACTTCTTCCCTGAGAGGGTTCTCAAGCACTGGCACAGGCTGCCCAGGGAGGTGGTGGAATGCCCAGCCCTGGAGAGTTTTAAAGATGCTGAGATGTGGTTGTGCTGAGGGACGTGGCTTAGCACTGGGCTTGGTAGAGTCAGGGAATGGCTGGTTTCAGTGATCTTAAAGGTCATTTCTAACCAAAATGATTCTGTGTTTGAAGCAAGAGGCCACCCTGCTTCCTCCTCTACCTTACCTATAGCTGCTCCCTGCCCAGGCAGGAGCTGGTGCCTTGAGCTTGATTTACTGCACTGTGCTCAGCCAAACGAATTCCAGCACCCAAACACCATCACTATCACTTCAATGCAGAAGTGAGGTGAGCTCACCTCATTTCCCAGCTCTCCAGTGATCACTCTCTGGTATTCCATCCATGAGCACATGAGGCTGGAGCAGCCATTTCCCTCTGAGGAATCTTCTCCCCTGTAAATCTTCTGGGCACAAAGATGCTGGGATGCTCCTTGGCAGAGGTATTGAACCATGAGGTTGAATGCCAGGGCCTGGCTTGCTGGGCCCCAGCCTGTTCAATATCTTTATTGATGACCTGGACAAGGGGATTGAGCCCATCATCAGTGAATTTGCAGATGATACCAAGCTGGGGGCGGGAGTTGATCTGTTAGAGGGTGGGAGAGCTCTGCAGAGGGACCTCGACAGGCTGGACATATGCCAAGGGCAGGAGATTGAACACATCCAAGTGCCAGGGGCTGCACATTGGCCACAGCAACCCCAGGCAGTGCTACAGGCTGGGGGCAGAGTGGCTGAGAGCTGCCAACCAGAGAGGGATCTGGGGGGAGTGGTGGCCAGAAGCTGAACATGAGCCTGCAGTGTGCCCAGGGGGCCAAGAAGGCCAAGGGCATCCTGGCCTGCATCAGGAACAGTGTGGCCAGCAGGAGCAGGGAGGTCATTGTGCCCTGTGCTCAGCACTGCTGAGGCCACACCTTGAGTCCTGTGTCCAGTTCTGGGCCCCTCAGTTTAGGAAGGATGTTGAGACACTTGAAGGTGTCCAGAGAAGGGCAACAAGGCTGGGGAGAGGCCTTGAGCACAGCCCTGTGAGGAGAGGCTGAGGGAGCTGGGGTTGCTTAGCCTGGAGAAGAGGAGGCTCAGGGGAGACCTCATTGCTCTCCAACTCCCTGAAGGGAGGCTGTAGCCAGGAGGGGGTTGGTCTCTTCTCCCAGGCAGCCAGCACCAGAACAAGAGGACACAGTCTCAAGCTGTGCCAGGGGAAGTTTAGGCTGGATGCTAGGAAGACATTCTTCCCAGAAAGTGAATCTTTTTCTATGACCTCTGTCAGGTGTCTCTCACTTTGAGACAGACCATCTTGTGCCAGGTGTGTGTTTCCAAGCAGGCAGTGTGGCTAGAGAAGGTGAAAGTAATTATCTCACCAAATTAAACAGCTTGGAAAAGACCTTCGAGATCATCCAGTCCAACCTGTCACCTGACACCATCAGGTAAACTCAACCATGGCACCAAGTGCCTCATCCAGGCTCTTCCTAAACACCTCCAGGGATGGGGACTCCACCACCTCCCTGGGCAGCACATCCCAATGGCAAGTCTCCTTCTGGGAAGAACTTTCTCCTCCCCCCAAAGCCGAAACCTCCCCTGGCACAGCTTGAGACTGTGTCCTCTTGTTCTGGTGCTGGCTGCCTGGGAGAAGAGCCCAACCCCCACCTGGCTACAACCTGCCTTCAGGGAGTTGGAGAGAGCAATGAGGTCTCCCCTGAGCCTCCTCTTCTCTGTGCATGGCAAAGGCACCAGCTGCAGCTCTGCTCTCTTGTGGGTGCTCCCCACCACAGGCTGCTGCCTCTCTGTGCTCCCATAGCCTCGCCACCATTCCCTCCACCGAAGGGAACGTTTTCTCCTGATATCCAGGCATTTGTTTCCTACAGAAATCCTTCAACCACCATGAGGTGGCAATGACTTTCAGTCCACACTGCCCTGCAGGCGCCAGTGGGATTCCTGAGCACGAGGAGCTGCTCTGCTATCCATTACTCATCCCCCCCAGCCAGCCTACATCCTCGCAGTTCTGTTTCTGGATAAACACAATCAGGAGGCAGAGGGACTCCTTCTCTTCCCTGATGCCTTTCATTAGATCCCACGTTGCAAGGGCTGGCTCTGCTGCAGGGCAGTGAGGAGGTCAGGATGGGCATTCAGGGTGGCCACCAGTTCAGCCCCAGCCCATAGGCCAAACAGATGAAGCAGCTCAAGCCACTGCTTCCCTCCGTGCCCTGCAGCATCGCAGCGCCCCAGCCACAAAGCCTCCCTCTGTGGCCTGCCAGGTGACCCTTGCTCGCCTGCCTCTCTGCTCTGGGTCTTCTCCACAGTTCCTTCCTTTATCAGATTAACTTTAATTAGTGAAATCAGAATCACATGGAGTGGGAGGAAATGCTCTCAACAGGGTGGGTTGCTTTCAGCCCAGGCGAAACCCAAGTGCCCACGGGCTTGGGGTGAGGCTTTGTCTAGAAGGTTGTGGGTGCAAAAGCACTGGGGGGGCTGGGAGCATGTGAGGGGGTGAGAGAAAAGTCCTATCCCCCTGCCAAGGCAGGTTCACCTAGACAAAGTCACACAGGAACACATCCAGGTGGGTTTGGAATGTCTCCAGAGATGGAGACTCTACCACCTCTCTGGGCAGCCTGCTCCAGGGCTCTCTCACCCTTAAAGAAGTTCCTCCTCATGTTTAGATAAAACTTCTGATGTTCATGTTTGTGCCCATTGCCCCTTATCCCACCACTGGGCACCACTGAACAAAGCCTGGTGCCACCCTCCTCACACCCACCCTTTAAGGACTGATCAGCATTGATGAGATTCCCCCCCTCAGGCTGCTCTCCTCCAGACTGAAAAGCCACAATTCTCTCAGTCCTCCCTCACAAGAGGGATGCTCCAGAGCCCTCAGCTGCTTTGTAGCCCTTTGCTGTGCCCCCTCCAGCAAGTCCCTGCCCTTCTTGAATATCCATTCAATCAGAATATCTCAAGCTGGAAGGGACCCATGAAGATCACTTGAGGCATCCAAACTGCCCCTGCCCACAAATTCCCTCTCTGTCGTGTGTGGGATGCAAAAGAAGACAGTGGCCCACAGCACTAAGCCTTGGCTGCTGATGAACAGCCGCAGCCTCTCTTGCCCACACAGCACCACCACAGTCCTCCTCTTAGGCAGCCACAGGGCATAGGCACACAACCAAGCAGCTTGCTGCACCCCGGGTAAGCCATCTGGCTGCCCCAGCATGGCCAGGAGAGGACCCCAGGGCTGGAGCCCCAGGCAGGGGGCAGCGAGTGACTCATGTGAGGGGTGTTTGAGGGGCCACGCTGGACCAGGAGGGCTTAGCTGATGTAGGGTAACACCAGCAGGCATCCGAGTCCTCCTCATGGGTTCCCCACAGCACAAGCCCGTGCCCGTTGCTTGGGGGGGGGGGGGTGGGCCTCTCGTAGAGGAGTGAAGAAAAATGCCTCTGGCTTCACCTGGAAATCCATTCCAGATGTACCAGAGTAGAGCTTCCCTTCAGAGGAAACACAGCTTCTCAGGTAGGGCCCAGCCTCTGAGAACTCAGAGCACTTCCTGCACTCATGAACAAAACCCTTTACTGCAGCTGCTCTTCTGTGCCACCCTCCTGCTTCCCTCCGCAGCAACAAGCTCACACAAGAGGTCCTAAGCTGCTTCTTACCATCCCTGCTCACATGAGGTTCAAAATGTCCTTTGTCTGTGAGAGCAGCTTCCTTCAATCAATGCCTCCCTGTCCACGTGCTCCCTTGTGCCAAGAGAGGGTCAGGTTGGATATTAGGAGCAATCTCTCCACCGGGAGGGTTCTCAGGCTGCCAGGGAGGTGGTGGAGTCCCCAGCCCTGGAGGTATTTAAGGGGCATGGCTATGGTGCTGAGGGATGTGGTTTGGTGGCAGTGGCTTAGCAGCAGTGGTAGGATTGTGAGCTCTGGGTGGGTGGTTGGACTTGATGATCTCAAAGGACTCTCCCAGCCTGAGCACTTCTGTGACTCTACTCTGAGGCCTTCCTTCTTTCCACCTCTGCTGACACCATCTGCACACCCTGCCCTGTGCTCCTGGTGACTGGAGCAATCCTCTGCTTCTTGCACAAGAAAAGACCCTTCGGCACTGTCCCGCCCCACATCCTGGTCCCCAGGCTGGTGACACATGGGTCTGAGGGGTGACCACTGGATGGATACAGAACTGGCTTGATGGCTGCACCCAGAGAGTGGCTGTCCATGGGTCCATGTCCCAGGGGAGGCCAGGGACAAGCAGAGTCCCTCAGGGATCAGTCCTGGGACCAGGCTTGTTCAACATCTCTGTGGGGGCCATGGGCAGTGGCATCGAGTGCAGCCTCAGCAAGGTTGCTGATGACACCAAGCTGTGTGGTGCAGCAGACAGCTGGAGGGAAGGGATCCATCCAGAGGGACCTGGACAGGCTGGAGAGGTGGGCACAAGCCAACCTCAGGAGCTTCAACAGGACCAAGGGCAGGGTCCTGCAGCTGGGTGGAGGCAATCCCAGGCACAAATGCAGGCTGGGCAGGGACTGGCTGGAGAGCAGCCCTGAGGAGAGAGACTTGGGGGTGCTGGGGGAGGAGAAGCTCAACAGGAGCTCTCAGTGTGCACTTGCAGCCCGGAAAGCCAATCAGAGCCTGGGCTGCAGCAGGAGAAGTGTGGCCAGCAGGGCAAGGGAGGGGATTCTCCCCTCTGCTCAGCCCTGCTGAGACCCCACCTGCAGTACTGCCTCCAGTTCTGGAGCCCCTATTCCAAGAGGGATCTGGAGGTGCTGGAAGGTGTCCAGAGAAGGGCCAGGAGGAGGAACAGAGGGCTGGAGCACCTCTGCTGTGAGGACAGACTGAAGGAGTTGGGGCTGTTCAGGCTGGAGAAGAGAAGGCTCCCAGGTGACCTCATTGTGGCCTTCCAGGATCTGAAGGGGGCTACAGGAAGGCTGGGGAGGGACTGCTCAGGCTCTCAGGGAGTGATAGGACTAGGGGGAATGGACTGAAGCTGGAGGTGGGGAGATTGAGGCTGGAGGGGAGGAGGAAGTTCTTCCCCATGAGAGTGGTGAAGCCCTGGGATGGGTTGTCCAGGGAGGTGGTTGAGGCCCCGTCCCTGGAGGTGTTTAAGCCCAGGCTGGATGAGGCTGTGGGCAGCCAGATGTAGTGTGGGGTGTCCCTGCCCATGGCAGGGGGTTGGAACTAGCTGATCCTTGTGGTGCCTTCCAACCCTGACTGATACTGTGGTACTATGATACCCTTTTGCTCCATGCAGAGCTCTCCTTAACGTGCTTCTGACAACCACATCAACGGCTGGGGACTGCCTGTGGGGGTTTTCTGATCAGTGTGAACTTGGTGTTGGAGCTTGCCTCAGGCTCAGCAGCACCGAGTGCTCAGCGTGCTTCAGCGCCTCTGTCAGCGCCAGGGCGAAGACATGGGAAGGGATTTAAAATCATCCACTCCTGCCTTTGAAAGTGGGACCTAAACCCCTGTGGTTTTCACTTCAAGGCAGAAGGCTTGCCGCCTGTCTGAGCTTGTCTTGGTTGTCCTGTGGAGGGCTGCACAGGAGAGCACTAACCCGTGTGGGCATCCTGGTGGGAGGCCAGAGCTGAGCGGGTGCAGCTGGCCCTGCGGTGGAGGGTCCCTGGCATTCGCCCTGCAGGCTTCTGGGTGTCTTTGTTAACTGACACGTTGCCATCATGAATCACCACAGGTGAGGAAAGCAGCTGGAGAGCAGCTCCACAGAGACGGACCTGGGGGTGCTGGTGAGCAAGGAGCTCACCCGGAGCCAGCAACGTGTCCTCGTGGCCAAGAAAGCAACTGATCTGCGGGGGTGCATGAAGGAAAGTGGCTGTCAGGTGGAGGGAAGTTCCCTTCTCCTATTAATCTACCCTAGGGGGCCACAACTGGAGGGCTGGGGCCAGTTCTGGGCTCCCCAGTTCAAGAAAGACAAGGAACTGCTGGAGAGAGCCCAGTAGAGGCTACAAAAGTGCTGAGGAGCCTGGAGCAGCTGTGTGAGGAGCAAAGGCTGAGAGCCCTGGGGCTGAGAGCCTGGAGCAGAGCAGCCCCAGAGGGCAGCTGAGCAATGCTCAGCAAGAGATAAAGGGCCTGTGGGGGGCAAGAGGCTGGGGGCAGGCTCTTGTCAGTGGTGTCCAGGGACAGGACAAGGGGCAAGGGGCACAAACTGGAACCCAGGAGGTTCCATCTGAACAGGAGGAGAAACTTCTTTGTTGTGAGGGTGCTGGAGGCCTGGAGCAGGCTGCCCAGAGAGGTTGTGGAGTCTCCTTGTCTGGAGAGCTTCCAACCCCCTGGCCATTGTGCTCCTGGGCAAGCTGTTGTGGGTGACTAGGTGATCTCCAGAGGTCCCTTGCAACCCAAGGGCCTGGGAGTGCTGGTGGACAAGCAGCTTGCCATGAGGCAGCAATGGGTTCTCGTGGCCAAGAAGGCCAATGGTGCCCTGGAGTGCATTAACCTCTTATCAACATCTATAAATACCTGAGGGGTGGGGGGCAGGGTGAAGGGGCCAGGCTCTTTGCAGTGGTGCCCAGTGACAGGACATGGACAACAGGGACAAGCTGGAACCCAGGAGGTTCCACCTCAACATGAGGAGACACTTCTGTATGGTGAGGGTGCTGGAGGCCTGCAGCAGGCTGCCCAGACAGGTTGTGGAGTCTCCTTCTCTGGGGACTTTCCAAACCCACCTGGATGTGTTCCTGTGTGACCTGCCCTGGGTGCTCTGCTCTGGCAGGGGGGTTGGACTCAATGGTCTCCAGAGGTCCCTTCCAAGCCCTAGCGTTCTGTGCTCCTGTGAAGCAGGGTGTAACCAGCAGGTCAGGGGAGATTCTTCTCCTTAATGCCGCCCTAGTGAGACCCTGCTTTAGCAGGTGAACCTGTTTTAGTGGGGGTGGTTGGACTAGATCTCCAGAGGCCCCTTCCCACCCTAACCACTCTGTGCTTCCAGAAATGTGAGCAGAAAGAGCCCAGCAGTCTGGCTGTTGGCCTCCCACTCCGCCTTCCACACGCCACCAACTCCCCAACCCTCGGGTTTCTTGTAGCCACAAGCCTCAACTCTCCCGTTTTTCACCACTTCCACAGTCCCACTGCAAGGTTAATGCCAGAGCCTGTAAGTGCAAGGGCAGAGCCGAAGGAATGCGGCTGAATATCCAAGCAATTAGCAGCAGGGTTATAGAGCTGAAGGCGTTCTTCATTTCTTAATTAGCTGGAGCTGCTGAAGAATTCCTCAGGCTGCCTCCAGCCGGCTGCATGACTCAAAGCCCACCCACAGCACAGTAGCATGTGGGGAAGGCAAGAGGTGAGGCCGCTGGCCCACTCTCCCGCAGCGTTTCTGGGGCAGAAGGCAGCTGAGCACTGCCTGCTTCTGGTGGGCATGCTGCAGAGCTTCACCAGGGTGAAGATAACAAGCAGGGAGGAAGCAAGAAGCATATCACAGAATCGTGGAATAGGATGGGTTGAGCTGGAAAATAGAATCTTCCCTTGAGCTGGTCCTGAGCTCCTCCTCACCACCAAGGAGGGGATGTGTTATGATGTTTGCTCCCCATAGCTGCCATTCACAAGGCTCTGGGACCCTGCCTAGCAGCACCAATGCCACTGCCCTGTTCTCCTGAGAGAACACTTCACCAGAACCCTACTTTGAATCATGGAATCATAGAATCATAGAATCAACCAGGTTGGAAAAGACCTCAGAGATCATCAAGTCCAACCTGGCACCCAGCACCTCCTGACAACTAAACCATGGCTCCAAGTGCCACATCCAGTCCCCTCTTGAACACCTCCAGGGATGGTGACTCCACCACCTCCCTGGGCAGCACATCCCAAGGGCCAATCTCTCTTGCTGGGAAGAACTTTCTCCTCCCCTCCAGCCTAAACCTCCCTGGCACAGCTTGAGACTATGTCCTCTTGTTCTGGTGCTGGCTGCCTGGGAGAAGAGACCAACCCCCACCTGGCTACAACCTCCCTTCAGGGAGTTGGAGAGAGCAATGAGGTCTCCCCTGAGCCTCCTCTTCTCCAGGCTAAGCAACCCCAGCTCCCTCAGCCTCTCCCCACAGGGCTGTGCTCAAGGCCTCTCCCCAGCCTTGTTGCCCTTCTCTGGACACCTTCCAGCAGCTCAACATCTTTCCTAAACTGAGGAGCCCAGAACTGGACACAGGACTCAAGGTGTGGCCTAACCAGTGCTGAGCACAGGGCAGAATGACCTCCCTGCTCCTGCTGGCCACACTGTTCCTGATGCAGGCCAGGATGCCATTGGGCACACTGCTGGCTCGTGTTCAGTTGCTGTCAACCAGTCCCCCCAGGTCCCTCTCTGCCTGGCTGCTCTCAGCCACTCTGTCCCCAGCCTGTAGCACTGCCTGGGGTTGCTGTGGCCAATGTGCAGCACCTGGCACTTGGATGTGTTCAATCTCCTGCCCTTGGACTCTGCCCATCTGCCCAGCCTGGCAAGGTCCCTCTGCAGAGCTCTCCCACCCTCTAACAGATCAACTCCTGCCCCCAGCTTGGTGTCATCTGCATAGCACAACAGAACAGAAGGAAGCAAAGAATGCATCAGGTTGGAAGGGACCCTCAAAGGTCATCTTGTCCCCTGAAGTGAGGAGGGACGTCTCCAACTAGATCAGGTTGCTCAGGTTGCTCCAACTAGATCAGTTGCTCAGGGCCCCAGCAACTTTGACCTTCAATGTGTCCAGGGATGGGGCTCAACTACCTCTCTGGGCAGCCTCTTCCCGTATTTCACCACTCTTGTTGTAAAGAAGTTCCTCCTGGTGTCCAACCTAAATGCCTGCTGTAGAACCTCTGCCACCCTGCCCAGGGAATCCAAATCAGAATCACAGAATGGTCTGGGCTGCAAGGGACCTCCAAAGATCATCTACTCCAACACCCCCCTGCAGGAAATGGAGACATCCTCAACTAGATCAGGTTGTCCAGAGCCCTGTTCAGCCTCACCTTGAATATCTCCAGGCATGGGTCCTCAACCACCTCCCTGGGCAACCTCTTGCAGTGTTCCACCACCCTCCTGGTGCAGAACTTGTTCCTCTCATCCAATCTAAATCTCCTCTTCTTTCACTTGAGAGTTGTTGTTCAAGATCAAAACCCAGTTCTGCTCAGTCTGAGGCAGGAACAAGTTCATGTCCCAGACTGGACATCATCCCCCCCCCAATATCTGCATACACTGCTGTGAACAGGACTAAGAAGAGGCCTGCTTAGAATCCCCAAAGAGTTTTGAATGAAACCTTCTAATTGGGTGAACTTGCTCTGGCAGGGGGTTGAACTGGATGGTCTTTCAAGATCCCTTCCAACCCAGAGCATTCTGTGCAGGATAAAATGTGTCACAGAATCAGACAGAATGTTGGACTGGGAGGGACCTCTGGAGCTCCTTGAGTGCAACCCCTGCTCCAGCAGGGCACCCACAGCAGCTTGCCCAGGAGCACAATGGCCAGGGGGGTTTGGAAGCTCTCCACACAAGGAGATTCCACAACCTGTCTGGGCAGCTTGCTGCAGGCCTCCAGCACCCTCACCATACAGAAGTGTCTCCTCATGTTGAGGTGGAACCTCCTGGGTTCCAGCTTGTCCCTGTTGTCCATGTCCTGTCACTGGGCACCACTGCAAAGAGCCTGGCCCCTTCACCCTGCCCCCCACCCCTCAGGTATTTATAGATGTTGATAAGAGGTTAATGCACTCCAGGGCACCATTGGCCTTCTTGGCCACGAGAACCCATTGCTGCCTCATGGCAAGCTGCTTGTCCACCAGCACTCCCAGGCCCTTGGGTTGCAAGGGACCTCTGGAGATCACCTAGTCACCCACAACAGCTTGCCCAGGAGCACAATGGCCAGGGGGGTTGGAAGCTCTCCAGACAAGGAGACTCCACAACCTCTCTGGGCAGCCTGCTCCAGGCCTCCAGCACCCTCACAACAAAGAAGTTTCTCCTCCTGTTCAGATGGAACCTCCTGGGTTCCAGTTTGTGCCCCTTGCCCCTTGTCCTGTCCCTGGGCACCACTGACAAGAGCCTGGCCCCAGCCTCTTGCCCCCCACAGGTCCTTTATCTCTTGCTGAGCATTGCTCAGCTGCCCTCTGGGGCTGCTCTGCTCCAGGCTCTCAGCCCCAGGGCTCTCAGCCTCTGCTCCTCACAGAGCTGCTCCAGGCTCCTCAGCACCTTTCTAGCCTCTGCTGGACTCTCTCCAGTGTCCTAGCACTGAAAATGTCATCTTGTTAATGGAACAATTTGAGGGCTTCTTTTTCAGCAAAAAGGAGTTCTTTAGGTGAAAAAAAACAACCAAGAAAAGCTGTTGGTGTTAGGAGGGAGAGGGAGGAAGGTGAGATTTTCCTTAGAGCTTTTGAACAAAGGTTTTGCTTCCTGACCTGTTGAGCAGGGCCCTTCTCTCTGGCACTGCAAGGCAAGCACTCGATAGAGACAAGGCCCTGGAGAAGGAACCACCCCCCTTCTCTTCATCATTCCAGAGGAAATTGTTAGTGACAATGCACCCCAGCCCGTGAACTGTGAATTCCTCGCCTTTGGAAGGGTTTGCTGGGTTTGTTGTTGTTGTTGTTCATGCCTTTTCACTGCCAGCTCTGACCACCCACAAGGGAGAGGGGAAAACAGAGACCAGAGTGCAGCTTATACAAAAGGATTCCTGCAACTAGAGAGGCTTCCTCAGCTGTCCTGGTTGTATGGTGTCTCTCAGGAGAGTTTCCAGAGTGTCTCCAGCACTGTAGCGTGGAGGTCAGAGCATCATATTCAACGTTACCCCTTCTGGGAGTAAATCTTCAGCATCACTGACTGGAACTGGGCTGTACTGGGGCCTGTGCTCTTTGATCACAGAATCACAGAACCTCAGCTTAGGTTGGAAGGGACCTCAGAGATCATCTACTCCAACCTCCCTGCCATGGGCAGGGATGGCTCTCAGCTAGACTTGGTTGACCAAGGCCTCGTCCAACCTGGCCTTCAACACCTCCAGGGAGAGGGCATCTGCAGCCTCCCTGGGCAGCCTGTGCCAGAGTCTCACCACCTGTGTACTGGGGAACCTATTCCTCAGTTCCAGTCTAACCCTGCTCTGCCTCAGCTCCAAACCATTCCCCCTTGTCCTGTCTCTGGACACCCTGATGGAAAGTCCCTCTGCAGCCTTCCTGTAAGATCCCTTCAGGTCCTGGTAGGTAGCAGTGAAGCCCCCTGCAGCCTTCTCTTCTCCAGGCTGAACAATCCCAGCTCCTTCAGCCTGGCCTCACAGCAGAGGGACCCCCTCTTTGTGCTCTGATCAGAGATGTCTCCTTGCTCTCCCCAAGGTGATCTGAACAAGGGAATTGAAGCACCCTAAGTCAGTTTGCAGATGACAGTAAGCTGGGATTGATCTGCTGGAAGGTAGGGAGGATCTACAGAGGGACCAGGGCAGGCTGGATTGGGCTGAGGTCAGCTGTATGATGTTCACAAGGCCAAACACTGGCTCCTGCACTTGTGTCACAACAACTGAAGGAAAAAGAGATCCCATCACAAGTGAGAAAATGTCAGGCCAGAAGTCCAAGCCTCTTCCTTTTTTCATGCCTTTCCCTGTGGAACTGAGAAGTAGCTGTGCTTTGGAGGTAGTGGGCTGCTTAAAATGATGAGAAAAAGCTTTTGTCCTGTGCAACAGAAAAGGTGATCAGGGAGGGAATTGTTTGGCCTGGTTTGTATCACCACCAAAAATCCAGAAGGCACCTCCACTGCTCTGCTTTGGTAAGGGATATCAGGGGAGAGTTCCCCACAGGCTCCAAACCAAAGAACTTCCTGTTGGAGGTGATGGGTAGGAAATCCTGCTCAGAGCCTCAAAATCCAAGGTTAGAGTCATGGAAGGGTCTGGGTTGGTAGGGACTTCCAGAGGTCATCTACTCCAACTCCAACTGCAGTGAGCAGGGACATCCTCCACTAGAGAAGGTTGCTCACAGCCTTCTCCAGCCTCACTTTGAACAGCTCCAGGGATGAGGCCTCAGCTTCTTCCCCTGAGCAACCTGTTGCAGTGTCCCAGCAGCCTCCTGGTGCAGAACTTGTTGCTCACATCCAATCTCCATCTGCTCTGCTCTCATGTCAAACCATTGCCCCTGCTCCTGTCCCTGCAGACCTCTGCAAACAGTCCCTCTGCAGCCTTCCTGTAGCCCCCTTCAGGTCCTGGCAGGCTGCTCTTAGGTCAGCCTGGAGGCTTCTCTTCTCCAGCCTGAACACCCCCAGCTCCCTCAGCCTGTCCTCCTGGCAGAGCTGCTCCAGCCCCCTGATCATTTTCATGGCCTCCTGTGTTTCATAAGATGAGCAGCAGTGGTTGCTAGGCTTTGATCAGATGCCAAGCACATTATCTCCATCTCATTATAAAGCCCAGGGATGGCCAAGGGGTGAGGGTGGAGTCAGGACTATTGCTCTCAGGTAACATGAGGGCTGTTTGGATGCATGGGTGATACCCTGGCTATAAGAACAAGAGGAACTCAGGAGAAATCTCATTTTTTCCAGAGTTAACAAACAACTCCTGTTATTCTAATTGAATTTGTGAGCTCAAGGACAACTTGAATCGGAGCCTAAGTCCCAAGGAGAGTTGTTTTTCTCTCCACGCCTAGCACTGCTGGTTTTAAATGTTATGTCCCATTTCCACTCTTAGCTTTCTCAGGACTTTGCTGTTTAATGCTGTTGTTCTTCCCCATCTCTGCCAGAAGGGTTGTGTTTCGGCTGCAGCGGAGCCCATCTGAAAAGCGTTGGAGGTTTCTGCTCGCTGCTGCCCTGCCCTGGCTCCAGTGCTTCTGGCCCTGCTTGGGACTCACAGCTTTGGCTGGTGACAAGCTGAGAAATCAGCCCAAGAACTTCACAGAACCACAGAGTGGTAGGGGGTTGGAAGAGACTCCTGGAGATCATCCAGTCCAACCCCCTGCTCAAGCAGGGCACCACAGCAGCTTGCCCAGGAGCACAATGGAAGCTCTCCAGACAAGGAGACTCCACAACCTCTCTGGGCAGCTTGCTCCAGGCCTCCAGCACCCTCACAACAAAGAAGTTTCTCCTCCTGTCCAGATAGAACCTCCTGGGTTCCACTTCATGCCCATTGCCCCTTGTTGTGTCTGAGCACCACTGAGAAGAGCCTGGCCCCAGCCTCTTGCTCCCCACAGGTCCTTTGTCTCTCGCTGAGCATTGCTCAGCTCCCCTCTGGGGCTGCTCTGCTCCAGGCTCTCAGCCCCAGGGCTCTCAGCCTTTGCTCCTCACAGAGATGCTCCAGGCCCCTCAGCAGCTTTGTAGCCTCTACTGGACTCCAGTAGTTGCCTGTCTCTCCTGAGCTGAGGAGCCCAGAGCTGGCCCCAAATCTCCAGGGAGTAGAACCTTCCTCAACCTCCTTTTCTCACACAATTCTTGATGCAGCTCGCAGTAGTTGCACTCATTGTGGGTTTATGTTGAGGAAAACAAAGGGAAAAAAAGTGCCCAAGGAACATCTGAGTTATGAAGTCATGAACAGAGAAGGCCTTGTCAGCAGGATGAAGCAGCCCCTCTCCTGCAGCCCCAAATTCCTTGGCACTGGCAGCACCTGCTGCCCCAGATGCCCCAGCACATCCTTCTCTGTTCCAGAGCACTGGAGCAGGCTCCCCAGGGAGGTTGTGGAGTCTCTTTCTGGAGACCTTGCAGACCTGCCTGGATGTGTTCCTGTGTGACCTGCACTGGATTCTCTGGTCCTGCTCTGGCAGGGGGGTTGCACTGGAAGATCTCCAGAGGTCCCTTCCAACCCCTGACTTCCTGTGATCCCGTGATCCCGTCCAGCTATGCCACTTTCTTGCCCCGGGACGTGTGTGCTGACGCCAGGCAGCGTTCCTCCAGCTCCATCCCGGGCAGGAGGTGAGAACAGCCCTCCCCCCACTGCTGCCTGCCTGCTCTCCCTCCCGGGGAGCTGTGGAGCTCCACAAGTGTTCGGCACCTGCTGCCTGCCCGGGCTGCCGGCTGCTGCCCCCAGCCCAGCCCTTCTCTCCCGGTTGGCTTTGGGAAGCAGCCGCTGAAAGGCGATCTGCTTGACCTGATGTGAGAGGGATTTCACTGGTGTCAGGACACTTGATGACAGCAGGGAGGGAGGGTAGAAATGAACTCCTTCCATCTTGCTGATGCAAAATGAGTGCAGACACACTGCTTTAATATCTCCTTTGTAACTCATTTCCTCCTGTAAAGGCTGAAAACTCAATGCTTTATGTGCCTCTGGGTTTATGCCAGCAAACTAGCAAACTCACCCATCTGCAGTAGACAGGGGTCATTAGTAGTTCTGATCCGGCTCTTTATGTCCTCTCCAAGATGGGCATTACCCCTGTGTGAGTTGTGAGAGGTAGCCTAACTCCTCTAGGAAGTGATTTCACTGGTTTGTACAACAGCCTTTAGCTTTTCCTCATCATTAAGGCTTTGTCTTCCTCAGGCTGTGCCCTGATGCCCTGTCTGCCACCAGTCAGGAGCTGTGGTTGAGTCCATGGGTCCTGCATAACCCCACAGGTAACAGATCTCAGCTGCTGCTCACAGCGAGCATCATCAATACCTGTAGCTATGGGCTCACCATAGATCTCTGCAAGGAAGGAGGAAATAGGGCTGGGGGCTCAGTGCCCTCCAGCTCTTCCTCCAGAGGGCAATTCAAAGAACTGCATCCCCAGGCTCATGAGCTGAGCAACCTGGTCTAGCAAAAGATGTCCTGGCCCGTGGCAGGGGGGTTGGATCAAGATGATCTTTAAGATCCCGTCCAACCTAAACCATTCTGTGAATCTGTGATTGCTTGCTTTGCAGAGCCTCCTTCCCAGATGGTTTATGGGGCTGGGATCCCACCCAAACCTGAGGAGTCACTAGGGGCAGCAATTCAGATGTACTGGATTCCTCTCCAGGTGAGACATGTGGATGACCTCTTGGTTTCTGGAGTCGAGGTTACAGAGGTTCAGAGGCTAACTATACTCCAACAGAGTATTAAAAAATGTATGTGGCAGAGTGGGAAAAGTCCCCCACACACACACCAAAGAATCCACAGCTAACTCAGCCGGAGAAGCAGGTGAAAGCTATATTTACAAGCAGAGACGGAATGCAATGAATATGTACAAAAACATACAATATATACAGAAATAGACAGCAATGCATGTAATACAGGAGACCTTTCCCCAACCCCCTGCGGCCGGGGGGTTCGGCCTGCCCCTCCCTTCTCCCTCCCTACCTCCCCTTTTTCCCAAAAGGGTTAGAGAGAGAGAGAAAGGAAGGAAATTAAAAGGGGAAAATTCTGTTAAGCTCAAAGCGAATGCAAGAGTTAGTTTTCTTATCTGGTTAGCTCTGATAATCCAAGGTCATTCCTGCCATGCAAGCTGGTGCTTCGGAGAGAGAAACGGGCCAGCTCACGGGACAGAGAGAAGAACAGACTGAACTGACTGACAGACTAAGCTAAAACTTACAGCTGCATTCTACCAATGAAATTGGTTTAGCATATCTTTGTTTTCATTCAAATATCAAAAACATTCAGCCAGAGCGTTCAGAAAGTGTCCATTTCTTAAAGGCACAGCCTAAACCGGTCACATCAGAGAATAACAGAATCACAGAATCATAAAGTCAGAATCACAGAATCACAGAATCAGAATCACAGAATCATAGAACCACAGAACCACAGAACCACGGAATCAGAATCACAGAGTCACAGAACCACAGAACCACAGAACCACAGAACCACAGAACCACGGAATCAGAATCACAGAGTCACAGAATCACAGAACCACAGAACCACAGAACCACAGAACCACAGAACCACGGAATCAGAATCACAGAGTCACAGAATCACAGAACCACAGAGTCACAGAACCACAGAACCACAGAACCACAGAACCACAGAGTCACAGAATCACGGAATCAGAATCACAGAGTCACAGAATCACAGAACCACAGAACCACAGAACCACAGAACCACAGAAATCACGGAATCAGAATCACAGAGTCACAGAATCACAGAACCACAGAACCACAGAACCACAGAACCACAGAATCAGAATCACAGAGTCACAGAACCACAGAACCACAGAACCACAGAACCACAGAACCACAGAATCAGAATCACAGAATCACAGAACCACAGAACCACAGAACCACGGAATCAGAATCACAGAGTCACAGAATCACAGAACCACAGAACCACAGAACCACAGAACCACAGAATCAGAATCACAGAGTCACAGAACCACAGAACCACAGAACCACAGAACCACAGAACCACAGAACCACAGAACCACAGAACCACAGAATCAGAATCACAGAATCACAGAACCACAGAACCACAGAACCACGGAATCAGAATCACAGAGTCACAGAATCACAGAATCAGAATCACAGAATCATAGAACCACAGAATCACAGAACCACAGAACCACGGAATCAGAATCACAGAGTCACAGAATCACAGAATCAGAATCACAGAATCATAGAACCACAGAATCACAGAACCACAGAACCACGGAATCAGAATCACAGAGTCACAGAATCACAGAATCAGAATCACAGAATCATAGAACCACAGAACCACGGAATCAGAATCACAGAGTCACAGAATCAGAATCACAGAATCATAGAACCACAGAACCACGGAATCAGAATCACAGAGTCACAGAATCACGGAATCAGAATCACAGAGTCACAGAATCACAGAACCACAGAACCACAGAACCACGGAATCAGAATCACAGAGTCACAGAATCACAGAATCAGAATCACAGAATCACAGAACCACGGAATCAGAATCACAGAGTCACAGAATCACAGAATCAGAATCACAGAATCACAGAACCACAGAATCAGAATCACAGAGTCACAGAATCACAGAACCACAGAACCACAGAACCACAGAACCACAGAACCACGGAATCAGAATCACAGAGTCACAGAATCACGGAATCAGAATCACAGGCCTGTGGATGTGGTCTACCTGGACTTCACCAAGGCCTTTGACACCATCCCCCACAGCAAACTGCTGGCTAAGTTGTCAGCTCATGGTTTGGACAGTAACACTCTGCGCTGGGTTAGGAACTGGCTGGAGGGCTGAGCCCAGAGAGTGGTGGTGAATGGTGCCACATCCAGCTGGCGGCCAGTCACCAGTGGTGTGCCCCAGGGATCAGTGCTGGGCCCCATCCTCTTTAACATCTTCATTGATGATATGGATGAGGGAATTGAGTCAGTCATCAGCAAGTTTGCAGATGACACCAAGTTGGGAATAGATGTTAGTCAGTTAGAGGGTAGAAAGGCTCTGCAGAGGGACCTCGACCGACTGGACAGATGGGCAGAGGCCAACAGGATGGCATTCAACAAGTCCAAGTGCCAGGGGCTGCACTTTGGCCACAGCAACCCCATGCAGAGCTACAGGCTGGGCTCAGAGTGGCTGGAGAGCTGCCAACCAGAGAGGGACCTGGGGGTGCTGATCGACACCCGCCTAAACATGAGCCAGCAGTGTGCCCAGGTGGCCAAGAGGGCCAATGGCATCCTGGCCTGTATTAAGAATAGTGTGGCCAGCAGGAGCAGGGAGGTCATTGTGCCCCTGTACTCTGCATTGGTTAGGCCACACCTTGAGTACTGTGTCCAGTTCTGGGCCCCTCAGTTTAAGAAGGACATCGAGACACTTGAACGTGTCCAGAGGAGGGCAACAAGGCTGGGGAGAGGCCTTGAGCACAAGCCCTATGAGGAGAGACTGAGGGAGCTGGGGTTGTTTAGCCTGGAGAAGAGAAGGACCAGGGGTGACCTCATTGCCCTCTACAACTACCTGAAGGGTGGTTGTGGACAGGAGGGGGTTGGTCTCTTCTCCCAGGCAACCAGCACCAGAACAAGGGGACACAGTCTCAAGCTGTGCCAGGGGAGGTTTAGACTCGAGGTGAGGAGGAAGTTCTTCACTGAGCGAGTCATTCGTCATTGGAATGGGCTGCCCGGGAGGTGGTGGAGTCGCCGTCCCTGGAGGTGTTCAAGAGGAGACTGGACATGGCACTTGGTGCCATGGTCTAGTTGTGAGGTCTGTTGGGACGGGTTGGACTTGATGATCCTTGGTGTCTCTTCCAACCTTGGTTATACTGTGATACTGTGATACAGAATCACAGAATCACAGAACCACAGAACCACAGAACCACAGAACCACGGAATCAGAATCACAGAGTCACAGAATCACAGAACCACAGAACCACAGAACCACAGAACCACAGAACCACGGAATCAGAATCACAGAGTCACAGAATCACAGAACCACAGAGTCACAGAACCACAGAACCACAGAACCACGGAATCAGAATCACAGAGTCACAGAATCACAGAATCATAGAACCACAGAACCACAGAATCACAGAATCAGAATCACAGAGTCACAGAATCACAGAATCACAGAACCACAGAACCACAGAACCACGGAATCAGAATCACAGAGTCACAGAATCACAATCAGAATCACAGAACCACAGAACCACAGAATCACAGAATCAGAATCACAGAGTCACAGAATCACAGAATCACAGAACCACAGAACCACAGAACCACAGAACCACAGAATCAGAATCACAGAGTCACAGAATCACAGAATCACAGAACCACAGAACCACGGAATCAGAATCACAGAGTCACAGAATCACGGAATCAGAATCACAGAATCACAGAACCACAGAACCACAGAATCACAGAATCAGAATCACAGAGTCACAGAATCACAGAATCACAGAACCACAGAACCACGGAATCAGAATCACAGAGTCACAGAATCACGGAATCAGAATCACAGAATCACAGAATCATAAAATCAGAATCACAGAACCACAGAATCAGAATCACTGAATCATAAAATCACAGAATCACAAAACCAGAATCACAGAACCATAGAATCATAGAATCATAAAATCAGAGCCACAGAATCACAGAATCATGAAATCAGAATCACTGAGTCATAAAATCACAGAACCACAGAAGAATAAAATCATAGAATAATAAAATCAGAATCAGAGAATCACAATCACAGAATCACAGAATCATGATATCAGAATCACTGAATCACTGAATCATATAATCACAGAACCATAGAATCATAAAATCATAGAATAATAAAATCAGAATCACAGAATCACAGAATCACAGAATGTAGCAGTTTGGGCTGGGTGCCTTCTGCTATGGGGGTGCTTCCTGTGTCCAGAAGTCCAGCCCAGAGGGGCAGACACAGGGAATTAGGTATTTCATACCATAATCCTCTGCACCGCTATAAGATCCTGCTCAGGGTCTGGCCCTTCCTCCTTCTTCCCTCTCCGTCACCCGGTAACTGGGGGAGATGTCACCCAGCCATGGGCCTGGCTAGGCCCGAGGCCAGGGGAGGGTCAGGCTCATATCTGGATAGCTGAGACTAGCCTATCAGTGGGGGGGGAAGAAGGAGCCCTGGGGGTCTTGGGTGCACCCTCAGGTGGGGATGGGATGTTTCTGGGTCTGCTTTGGGGTCTCTTTTGTCACTGCTTCTGGCTCTCTGTACACACTCACCGCTTTCCATTTAATCTTTCCATCACTTTTGCAACCCGTTTGTCTGAGTCGTTATTTCTGCCCCTGGTGGGGAGGGAGCTGCCTCCACCCGTTACACAGAATCATAGAATCACAGAACCACAGAATCATAGAAGCATAGAACAATAAAACCAGAATAACAGATTCATAGAATGACAGAATCACAGTATCACAGTCTCACAGTCTCACCAAGGTTGGAAGAAACCTCAAAGATCATCAAGTCCAACCTGTCACCACAGACCTCATGACTAGACCATGGCACCAAGTGCCACATCCAGTCCCCTCTGAACGCCTCCAGGGACGGTGACTCCTGGGCAGCTCATTCCAATGGCGAATTACTCTCTCAGTGAAGAACTTTCTCCTCACCCCCAGCCTAAACTTTCTGTGGTACAGCTTGAGACTGTGTCCTCTTGTTCTGGTCCTAGGTGCTAGAGAGAAGAGACCAACCCCCACCTGGCTACAACCACCTTTCAGGGAGTTGTAGAGAGCAATGAGGTCTCCCCTGAGCCTCCTCTTCTCCAGGCTAAGCAACCCCAGCTCCCTCAGCCTCTCCTCACAGGGCTGTGCTCAAGGCCTCTCCCCAGCCTCGTTGCCCTTCTCTGGACAGAATCTTAGAATCACAGAATCATAAAACCAGAATCACAGAATCATGAAATCAGAGAATCACTGAATCATGGAATCAGAATCACTGAATCATGGAATCAGAATCACAGAATCACAGAGAATCACTGAATTACTGAATCTTAGAATCACGGAATCATACAACCATAAAACCAGAATCACAGAATCATGAAATCAGAGAATCACTGAATCATGGAATCAGAATCACAGAATCAGAGAATCACTGAATCTTAGAATCACAGAATCATAGAATCATAAAACCAGAATCACAGAATCACAGAATCATAAAATCAGCATCAGAGAATCAGAGGATCTCAGAGCCATAGAGCCAAGCCCGCCGGCTGGCTGCTCTTGGCTGTCGGTGCTGGTGCGCTGCATTGCCGGTGGGGATCCGGGCACGCCAAGCCTTCTCCCAGACTCTGTTCCCGCTGTGTGAGTCAGCTGGGTGTTGTTGCCTGCTCCGTGTAAACTACCTTTGGAGTCTGTGCTCAGCGGCTCGGAGGCCTTTGGGCAAGAGAGTAGTGTGGATGAAAGGGTATTTATTGGGCTTTGTAACATTGACAGACACCTGTAAGCCTTGTGTGGTGTCAGCACATTCGTCCCTGCAGGGAAAGGAGCCTGGGTTGTTGCATCCCAGAGCCATCTGGTTTGGTACTTAGCGTGGAAAACACAGAGCCTGCAAGTTTTCCATTAAAGGGTTTACTGACACTGGACTCCATTTAGGAGCCAGTCCTCCTAAATTGAATTTATTTGGAAATAGACACGGCCTCTGAATCAGCTCAAACCCCTCTTTAACTGCCTGTGTCTGTGCTCTCTGTGTTGATGGAAACATTTAACCCATTTAGCTTGCTGTGTTTTCTCTGAGGCCTGCTGAAACGGCAGATCAGAAGAAGCTGCTTCTGAAATCAAACTTGGGCTGAGAAAGAAGTGGGGTTTGGGCTAAGGGAATGGGGTGACCAGGCAAAGTCTCCAGCTGTCAAAGGACACAGAAACCAATGCAAGGTAGCACTGACAAATCCCACAACAGAACAGAAGGAAGCAAAG
Organism: Picus viridis; assembly: GCA_033816785.1. Classification (NCBI taxonomy): domain Eukaryota; kingdom Metazoa; phylum Chordata; class Aves; order Piciformes; family Picidae; genus Picus; species Picus viridis. Next base: position 48,661,473 of record CM066585.1, read on the forward strand.
AATGCATCAGGTTGGAAGGGACCCTCAAAGGTCATCTTGTCCCCTGAAGTGAGGAGGGACGTCTCCAACTAGATCAGGTTGCTCAGGTTGCTCCAACTAGATCAGTTGCTCAGGGCCCCAGCAACTTTGACCTTCAATGTGTCCAGGGATGGGGCTCAACTACCTCTCTGGGCAGCCTCTTCCCGTATTTCACCACTCTTGTTGTAAAGAAGTTCCTCCTGGTGTCCAACCTAAATGCCTGCTGTAGAACCTCTGCCACCCTGCCCAGGGAATCCAAATCAGAATCACAGAATGGTCTGGGCTGCAAGGGACCTCCAAAGATCATCTACTCCAACACCCCCTGCAGGAAACGGAGACATCCTCAACTAGATCAGGTTGTCCAGAGCCCTGTTCAGCCTCACCTTGAATATCTCCAGGCATGGGTCCTCAACCACCTCCCTGGGCAACCTCTTGCAGTGTTCCACCACCCTCCTGGTGCAGAACTTGTTCCTCTCATCCAATCTAAATCTCCTCTTCTCTCATTTGAAACCATTGTCCCTAGTCCTGTCTCTTCAGGACTTTGCAAACAGTCTCTCTGCAGTCGTCTTGTAGCCCCTTCAGGTGATGGCAGGCTGCTATTAGATCTCGCCAGAGCTCTCCAGGCCGAACACCCCAGCTCCCTCGGCCTGTTCTCATAGCAGAGCTTCTCCAACCCCCTGATTCTTTCTTCGTGGCCTCCTCTGGAGCCTCTCCATCAGGTTCATGACCTTCCTGTGTTGAGGACTGCAGAGCTGGAAGCAGTACTCCAGGTGAGGTCTCACAGAGCAGAGGGGCAGATTCACCTGTCTCCATCTCTGGCCACGCTGCTTTTGAGGCAGCCCAGGCTGCATTTGCCCTTCTGGGGTGCAAGCTCACCCTGTCTGCTCATGTCCAGCTTCTTGCAGGGGAGAAGAAAGGAATGAAATGCACATTTCAGCCACTGCTGTTCCTTACCATCTTCAGTGAGCAACACCACATTTTCCTTCCAAAGGAAAAGCCTCAACATGGCCCAAAGCACCTGCTTGGTTGTCCATTAACCTCCAGAAATGATCTGTGGTGCAACTTTCTTCTTGACCCTCCCATGGCTGGCTTTAAGCCACAGAGCCCTGGATTTGCTTGCCCTAAGTATATCCAAGTGCCAGTCACAGCTTTATTTAGGGTTGGGTTTGGTTTGTTTGCTGTGTTTATTTTTTGAACCCCTTTACCACATTTGGCTTGGAACTTTTTATGGCTGGGACTACTACAGCCTGACTGTAAATGAAGGGAGGCTCTTGTAAGCCTCAGTGTGGATATAGAATGTATCAGCTGAAGATGATTTGGGGTGAGGAATCATGTTCAGCTGTGGAAAGCAAAGGGAAAATGCTGAGCTGGGGAGAAACTTCCTCAAGGTGCTCTTTATGAATCCCTCTCTGAACATTTCTCTCAGCTGGCTCAAGGGAACAAGTTACATTTGGGCTGAAAAAATACCACAGAAAAGACACACACCAAAAAAAAAGGACACCCAGCTGGGTGGAGTGGCTGACACAGGAGGGTTGTGCTGCCCTCCAGCCTGACCTGGACAGGCTGAGAGCTGGGCAGGGAGAAATGGAATGAAATTCAACAAGGGCAAGGGGAGAGGCTTGCACCTGGGAAAGAACAACCCCATGGAGCAGGAGAGGTTGGGGACTGAGCTGCTGGAGAGCAGCGAAGGGGAAAGGGACCTGAGGGGTCCTGGTGGATGGGAGGTTGACCATGAGCCAGCAATGTGCTCTGGTGGCCAAGGAGGCCAAGGGCACCATGGGCTGCATTAGAAGGGCTGTGGTCAGTAGGTGGAGAGAGGTTCTCCTCCCCTTCTACTCTGCCCTGATGAGGCCACATCTGGAGTATTGTATCCAGCTCTGGGCCCCTCAGCTCAGGAAGGACCTCAGGGAACTGCTTGAAAGAGTCCAGCACAGAGCTTTGACCTGCTTTGATTGAAGGGAAGGAGGTGATTTGCACTTCTTGCCTACGAGGGAGGTTGACCATGAGCCAGCAATGTGCTCTTGTGGCTAAGAAGAGGCATCCTGGGGTGGATTAGAAGGGCTGTGGTTAGTAGGTCAAGAGAGGTTCTCCTCCTGCTCTGCTCTGCTCTGGTGAAGCTGCATCTGGAGTATTGTGTCCAGTTCTGGGCCCTCAGCTCAGGAAGGACCTCAGGGAACTGCTGGAGAGAGTCCACTAAAATTATTAGGGAGTAGAAGATCTTCCTCAGGAGGAGAGCCTGAGGGAGCTGAGGGCTCTGCAGCTTGCAGAGGAGGAGCCTGAGGGTGACCTCCTTGCTGTTGCTAAAGCTGTGCAGGGTGAGTGCCCAGAGGCTGGAGCCAGGCTCTGCTGGGGGCTGCCCAATGCCAGCACAAGGGGCAGTGGTGGAAGCTGAGGCAGAGGAAGTTCCACGGAAACAGGAGGAAAATTTCTTTCCCTGCAAGGGTGACAGAAGCCTGGAGCAGGCTGCCCCAAACAACGCCCCCCAAGCCCCCCTACACGCTCCCCTCCCCCCCCATGTGTTCCTGTGTGACCTGCTCTAGGTGCTCCTGCTCTGGCAGGGGGGTTGGGCTGGATGAGCTTTCGAGGTCCCTTCCAGCTGCTAACATTCTGTGACTCTGTGATGCTGTGATTCTCTGAACTAAACCAAACCAAAGCACAAAATAATCAGAGACAGAGCCCTGACTGCAGGCATAGCAGCCTGAGGTGAGGGATACACCTCAGGAGGACCTGCTCTGAACAGCATGGCCTCACTCTAACTGCAACAAACTAAATTGTGCCAAATGAAGTTGTCTTCAGGTGGCAGAAAAAGCTTCCTCAAACCCTCAAGAGATCCTAGATGGTACCCAAAATCATAAACAGATTGGCAGAAGACATGGACTTTGGTGGTCTTGCAGGGAGGTACCAACACCACTCAAATATTCCTCAGCAGTTGGTTGCCTTCTCTTGTCACAGGATCACAGCATTGTCAGGGCTGGAAGGGACCTCAAGGATCATCCAGTGCCAACCCCCTGCCATGGGCAGGGACACCTCACACCACAGCAGGTTGCTCACAGCCACATCCAGCCTGGCTGCAAACACCTCCAGGCAGGAGGCTTCCACCACCTCCCTGGGCAGCCTGTGCCAGGCTCTCACCACCCTCATGGGCAACAACTTCTGCCTCACATCATCTGAATCTCTCCACTTCTATTCTGCTCCATTCCTATCTCTCCCTGACACCCTCAAAAGTCCCTCCCCAGCTTTGCTGTAGCCCCCTTCAGATGCTGGAGGGCCACAATGAGATCTCCTGGGAGCCTTCTCCTCTCCAGCCTGCACAACCCCAACTCTCTCAAGCTGTCTCCAGAGCAGAGCAGCTCCAGCCCTCTGCTCCTCCTCGTGGCCCTTCTCTGGACACCTTCCAGAACCTCCAGAGCCTTCCTGGCACAGAGGCTCCAGCACTGGACCCAGAGCTCCAGCTGTGGTCTCAGCAGAGTGGAGCAGAGGGGCAGAATCCCCTCCCTGGCCCTGCTGGCCACACTTCTCTGGCTGCAGCCCAGGCTCTGCTTGGCTCTCTGGGCTGCCAGTGCTGACTGCTGGCTCCTGTTGAGCTTCTCCTCCCCCAGCACCCCCAAGGCCTTTTCTTCAGGGCTGCTCTCAAGCCAGTCCCTGCCCAGCCTAGAGCAGTGCTGGGGGTTGTCCCAACCCAGCTGCAGGACCCTGCTCTGAACTTGAAATCAAAGCGAGTGGAAACAAGAAGCCGGCTCGAAAGCCATGTTAAAGCAATTGGTGACCTTGCACTTGGCCTTGTTGAACTTCAGGAGGTTCACTTCTTTGGGAAGGTCCAAGAGCCCCCAGTCAAGGCTGTGTTGGTGAAGCAGAAGCTCTCCCTGTGCTCAGCAAATTCTTTAAAGGAGCCTGGAAAAAAGCTCTGTGGGCAGAGGGGAAGGGAACACTGGGTATCCTATTCCATCTCAGTACAGCCAGGAGAACGCAAAGAAGAGCTCAAGAAGCCATCTAGTGTGTCCTCCTGCCCCAAGGCAGTGGGTATCATCTTTTCATTTGATGCATAATGATCAGAAGGGAAATGGGAGGAAAGAAATATTTTTTCCCACCAAGACTTACCCCCAAAAATGTTAGTTTTGACTTTATGTGGTTCAAAAGCAGCTTAGGCTTCTTCGCTGCACATGGTGAATGCATTCTGTGGGTCCAACTCAGCAGCCAGTTTCCTTGTAAAGCAATGGCATATCGAAAACCAAACCAAAAAGACTTCTCATCCTCAGAAGTCATCTTCACAGAATCACAGAATAGCTCAGCTTGGAAGGCACCTCAGAGATCAGCTACTCCAACCCCCTTGCCACGGGCAAAGAGCCCTCTCAACTAGACTTGGCTGCTCATGGGCTCATCCAACCTGGACTTAAACACCCACACGTAGAGGCATCCACAGCCTCTTGGGCTGGAGAGCTGAATCTCATAAAGGTAGAATCCTGAACCTGGGGAGGAACCTGCACCAGAACAGGGGAGGGGCTCCCTGCTGGAAAGCAGCTCTGCAGAGAGGGACCTGGGAGTGCTGGTGGACAACAAATTGCCCCTGAACAGGCAGTGTGGCCTCATGGCCAAGAATCCTCGTAGGTTGGACTGTGCCAGGGCAGGTTTAGGCTGGAGGTGAGGAGAAAGTTCTTCTCAGAAAGAGTAATTGGCCATTGGACTGTGCTGCCCAGGGAGATGGTGGAGTCACCATCCCTGGAGGTGTTCAAGAGGGGATTGGATGTGGCACTTGGAGCCATGGTTTAGGCCATGGTTTAGTTGTCAGGAGGTGTTGGGTGTTAGGTAATAGGCTGGACTTGATGATCTGGGTCGAGGCAATCCCAGGCACAAATGCAGGCTGGGCAGGGACTGGCTGGAGAGCAGCCCTGAGGAGAGAGACTTGGGGGTGCTGGGGGAGGAGAAGCTCAACAGGAGCTCTCAGTGTGCACTTGCAGCCCGGAAAGCCAATCAGAGCCTGGGCTGCAGCAGGAGAAGTGTGGCCAGCAGGGCCAGGGAGGGGATTCTCCCCCTCTGCTCAGCCCTGCTGAGACCCCACCTGCAGTACTGCCTCCAGTTCTGGAGCCCCTATTCCAAGAGGGATCTGGAGGTGCTGGAAGGTGTCCAGAGAAGGGCCACGAGGAGGAGCAGAGGGCTGGAGCACCTCTGCTGTGAGGACAGACTGAAGGAGTTGGGGCTGTTCAGGCTGGAGAAGAGAAGGCTCCCAGGTGACCTCATTGTGGCCTTCCAGGATCTGAAGGGGGCTACAGGAAGGCTGGGGAGGGACTGGTCAGGACATCAGGCAGTGATAGGACTAGGGGGAATGGACTGAAGCTGGAGGTGGGGAGATTGAGGCTGGAGGGGAGGAGGAAGTTCTTCCCCATGAGAGTGGTGAAGCCCTGGGATGGGCTGTCCAGGGAGGTGGTTGAGGCCCCGTCCCTGGAGGTGTTTAAGCCCAGGCTGGACGAGGCTGTGGGCAGCCTGATGTAGTGTGGGGTGTCCCTGCCCATGGCAGGGGGGTTGGAACTAGATGATCCTTGTGGTCCCTTCCAACCCTGACTGATACTGTGATACTATTCCATGATCTCTGAGGTCTTTTCCAACCTACTTGATTCTATGATTCTGTTATTATTAATTCTAGTATTATTATATTATGTATATATTATATTAGTTAATGATGTATAATTATATATTATTAGTGTCTATTATTGTATGATAAGTGTACACAGTATTCTATTAAAATTCTGTATTCTCTTATTATTGGTTATTAATGACACGTTAATTATTAATAATCACAACCATGACAGCAATATCAGTACTTCTAGTTTTAATTCTCTTTTTCTCTCGCTGTGTTTAAACAAGCCTGCAGTTTCCAGCCTCTGAGCTGGTGCCATTCCCTTGATTAAGTAGCTGTCCCTAGGCAGCAGCACGGCGAGCGTGCTCGTTCCCATCACATCCACTTATCTGCTCCTCGCTGCAATTAAGACCAATTACAGCTGTCAGCGCACAAGCAACATCACAAATGGCAATTTCCCCTTTCCAGGTTCCTTGCTGACAGGATAAATTGCATAATCATCACTTAATACCAAGCTCTTCTTTCCCTAATAATACACCAAAGCCAAAGGTTTACCAAAAGGCAGCCCAAGGAAAACACAGAAACCCGAGCCGGGGGAAGGCGACGTGGGAAAGCGAGGCACTGAGCGGCAGGCCTGGTCCCACAGCTGGGGAGGCAGTCGCAGCCTTCAGCCGCTCCAGGGAGGGGATCCTGCCCCTCTGCTCTGCTGGGAACCCACCTGCAGCGCTGGGGGCAGCTCTGGAGTCCTCAGCACAGCACGGCCAGGGACCTGCTGGAGCAGGGAGAGAGGAAGCCGCAGCGACGCTGAGAGAGTTGGGGCTGTGCAGCCTGGAGAAGAGAAGGCTGCAGGGAGACCTCCTGGTGGCCTTGCAGTGCTTGAAGGGGCTGAGCAGAAAGCTGGGGACAGACTTTTTACCAGCGCCTGCTGTAACAGAAAAAGGGGGGAATGGCTTGAACTAAAAGAGGGAGATTCAGACCACAGAGATGGAAGACATTTGTTACAGAGAGGGTGGTGAGACCATGGCCCAGGGTGTCCAGAGAATGGTGGAAGAAGCCCCTAGAACCATTCCAGATCAAGTTAGATGGGGCTCTGATCAAGCTGATACAGTTGAACGAAGGCAGCCCAGCCTACTGCAGGTGGTTTTGGATCAGATGGCCTTTAAAAGTTCCTTCCAACCCAAACTAGTCTACAATTAGATGTCCCCACCCACTTCAGGGGGGATGGACTAGATGACCTTTAAAGGTCCTTTCCAACCCAAACTAGTCTATGATTCTATGACCCTGGCATTCAGCCTTCATGGGCTCTGCCTCCATGGGTGACAGTGATGGGCTTTGTCCCAGCAGATCTGATTGCTTGGAGGATTAATGTGCTGGGACATGGCCTGCAGGACACCTCTGCATGGAAAAATGTTCAGCAATCCAGGTCAGAGCTTTCCCCAGGAGCTCAGGCTCACAGGATGTTAGGAGTTGGAAGGGACCTCCAGAGATCTTCAGGTCCAAGCCCCTGCCAGAGCAGGAGCAGAGAATCCAGCACAGGTCACACAGGAACACATCCAGACAGGGCTGGGAAGGCTCCAGAGAAGGAGACTCCACAACCTCTCTGGGCAGCCTGCTCCAGGCCTCTGGGAGCCTCACAGGGAAGAAGTTCCTCCTCATGTTGAGCTGGAACCTCCTGTGCTGGAGTTTAATATCCTCTGCCCGTTGTCCTATCCCAGGGTGCAGCTGAGCAGAGCCTGTCCTGCAGGCCCTCAGCTTGCTGAATGTCCACCATGAGAGATTCTGGTTAAACTGGCTGCCCAGGGCCTCACTGAGCCTCACCTTGAATATCTCCAGGGAAGGAGCCTCAACCACCTCCCTGGGCAACCTGTTCCAGTGTTCCACCACCCTCATGGTAAAGAATTTGTTCCTCACACCCAATCCCAATCTGCTCTGCTCTAGTTTGAAGCCATTGCCCCTGCTTCTGTCCCTGCAGGCCTTTGCAAACAATACAATACAATACAATACAATACAATACAATACAATACAATACAATACACCAGGTTGGAAGAGACCTTCAAGAGTCTCTCTCCATCCTTCCTGTAGTCCCCTTCAGGTCCTGGCAGGCTGCTCTTAGGTTTCCCAGAGCCTCCTCTTCTCCAGGCTGAACACCCCCAGCTCCCTCAGCCTGTCCTCACAGCAGAGCTGCTCCAACCCCCTGAGCATTCTCATGGCCTCCTCTTTCCGATTTGGCTCCTTTGCTCAATGCCAGCTCCTTGTGAAGTGTTCCAAGAAGCTGATGTGTGAAAGGAGGGGAAGAGATGACGTTTTGCAGTGCCTGTGCTAGCTCTGGCTGCCAGCTCACCTCTTTCCCACAGGTGAGGCTGGGGAGCTGAGCGCTTCCATTCAGCTGCACAACAAGCTGAGCTGCTTCCCTCCCCAGCTCCACAGCCCACCAGACATCCCCTGGTGACTAATGGGAACAATCAGAGATCGATGACTCCAGCCTCATGGTGGAGTTACTTGAACAGAAGCAGCACACCCAGGAGTGCAACTTCATCTGCTTGGGTGTTCTTCCTGCGGCTCCACTTTTGGGCAGATGCCTGCTGGCTGCAGCGCCAAGATGGAGAGGGAAGCCAGGAGGAACTTCTCCCCTTTTAAAGGCAGTGTGGGTGTGGGACGAGAGAGCCATGGTGAAGGGAGCAAGCAGCAGAAGATGGAATAGTTTGAAGAGAATGCTCCAGGGAGACCTTCTGGTGGCCTTCCAGGATCTGCAGGGGGCTACAACAAAGCTGGGGAGGGAGTTTTGAGGGTGTCAGGGAGTGATAGGACTGGGGGGATGGAGCAAAACTAGAAGTGGGGAGATGCAGATTAGATGTTAGGAAGAAGTTGTTGCCCAGGAGGGTGGTGAGAGCCTGGCACAGGTTGCCCAGGGAGGTGGTGGAAGCCTCCTGCCTGCAGGTTTTGAAGCCCAGGCTGGAGGTGGCTGTGAGCAACCTGCTGTGGTGTGAGGTGGGCCCCTCAGGTTAGGAAAGATGTTGAGCTGCTGGAAGGTGTCCAGAGAAGGGCAACAAGGCTGGGGAGGGGTCTGGAGCACAGCCCTGGGAGGAGAGGCTGAGGGAGCTGGGGTTGCTTAGCCTGGAGAAGAGGAGGCTCAGGGGAGACCTCATTGCTCTCTGCAACTCCCTGAAGGGAGGTTGTAGCCAGGTGGGGGTTGGTCTCTTCTCCCAGGCAGCCAGCACCAGAACAAGAGGACACAGTCTCAAGCTGTGCCAGGGGAGGTTTAGGTTGGAGGTGAGGAGAGAGTTCTTCCCAGCAAGAGAGATTGGCCCTTGGGATGTGCTGCCCAGGGAGGTGGTGGAGTCCCCATCCCTGGAGGTGTTCAAGAGGGGACTGGATGAGGCACTTGGAGCCATGGTTTAGTTGATCAGATGGTGCTGGGTGAGAGGTTGGACTGGATGATCTCAAAGGTCTTTTCCAACCTGCTTAATTCTGTATTCTGTGTCCCTGCCCATGGCAGGGGGAGGAACTGGGTGATCCTTGAGGTCCCTGACAGTCCTGTGATTCTATGACTCTCCTAGCAGCTTCTCCAGGCAAGCTTAGCTGAGGGTAGCATGGGTTAGTGAAGGCAGAAAGCTCCCTCCCGTCGCTCTCTGGCTCAGGTCACATATTTGTGTCACACACTTGGGTAATACAATTAGTTTTTTGATTCATTATCTTTTTTTTTCCCCCTTTATTTTTTTTTACAAGCTTTTTCCTTTCTTTTTATGCTGACAGCTTACAGCCCTGCCAAAGCTTCCCATAGCAATGAACCCATCAGTAGCCTCCAGATCTTCTCACACTTCCCACCAGGAGCTCTTTAAAGGTTTGCAATATGTAAAATGGCAATAGTTAGTGTTTTGCCCCTTCTTGGATGATGTCATGCTCACTGGCATTGCTGTTCCCAGAAGGAGAGACTGCCCCACTGCAGTGTGCTGCCCAGGGAGGTGGAGGGGTTGACATCCCTGGAGGTGTTTAAGAAGAGACTGAAAGAGGCACTCAGTGCCATGGTCTGGTTGATTAGTTAGGGTTGGGTGATAGGTTGGACTCTTGGAGGTCTCTTCCAACCTGGCTGATTCTGTCATGCAGTGAGAGCAGCCCAGCAGGCCATCAGCTCAGACACCATCTAGTTGAAGGTGTCCCTGCTGCCTTGCAGGAGGTTACGGTGTCACAGTATCACCAAGACTGGAAGAGACCTCAAAGACCATCGAGTCCAACCTGGCACCGCAGACCCCATGACTAGACCATGGCACCAAGTGCCACATCCAGTCCCCTCTTGAACCCCTGCAGTGATGGTGACTCCATCACCTCACTGGGCAGCACGTCCCTATTGCCAATCTCTCTTGCTGGGAAGAACTTCCTCCTCACCTCCAGCCTAAACTTCCCCTGGCACTGCTTGAAACTGTGTCCTCTTGTTCTGGTGCTGGGTGCCAGAGAGAAGAGGCCAACCCCTTCCTGGCTACAACCTCCCTTCAGGGAGTTGTAGAGAGCAATGAGGTCTCCCCTGAGCCTCCTCTTCTCCAGGCTAAGCAACCCCAGCTCCCTCAGCCTCTCCTCACAGGGCTGTGCTCCAGACCCCTCCCCAGCTTTCTTGCCCTTCTCTGGACACCTTCAAGTGTCTCAATGTCCTTCCTAACCTGAGGGGCCCAGAGCTGGACACAGGACTCAAGGTGTGGCCTAACCAGTGCGGAGCACAGGGGCACAATGACCTCCCTGCTCCTGCTGGCCACACTCTTCCTGATGCAGGCCAGGATGCCCTTGGCCTTCTTGGCCCCCTGGGCACACTGCTGGCTCATGTTCAGCCTACCATCAACCACTGCCCCCAGGTCCCTCTCTGCCTGGCTGCTCTCAGCCACTCTGCCCCCAGCCTGTAGCACTGCCTGGGGTTGCTGTGGCCAATGTGCAGCACCTGGCACTTGGATGTGTTCAATCTCCTGCCCTTGGCCTCTGCCCATCTGTCCAGCCTGGCAAGGTCCCTCTGCAGAGCTCTCCCACCCTCTAACAGATCAACTCCTGCCCCCAGCTTGGTGTCACCTGCACATTTACTGATGATGGACTCCAGCCCCTCCTCCAGATCATCAATGAAGATATTGAACAGGCTGGGGCCCAGCACTGATCCCTGGGGCACACCACTGGTGCCTGGCTGCCAGCTGGCTGTGGCACCATTCACCACCACTCTCTGGGCTCAGCCTCCAGCCAGTTCCTAACCCAGCTCAGAGTGCTGCTGCCCAAGCCAGGGGCTGACAGCTTGGCCAGCAGTTTGCTGTGGGGGATGGTGTCAAAGGCCTTGCTGAAGTCCAGGCAGACTCCATCCACAGCCTGCCCCACATCCACCAGTCAGCCACCTGGGCATGGAAGGAGATCAGGTTGGAGAGGCAGGACCTGCCCTTCCTGAATCCCTGCTGGCTGGGCCTGAGCCCTTGGCCATCCTGCAGGTGTGCAGTTATTGCCCCCAGGATGATCTGCTCCATCATTTTCCCTGAACACTGAGGTCAGGCTGCCAGGCCTGGAGTCTCCAGGTTCCTCCATCCAACCCTTCTTGTAGATGGGGATCACACTGGTGATTGGACTGGATGAGCTTTAAAGGCTCCCTCCAAGCCAAACCATTCAATGATTCTATGGTCTACGCTCTGAGGAAGAGTTTTCTACCCACAAGGAGCATTATGTGGACCATCGCCCTCTGCATTGAGAGACAACTCAAGGCCCAGGAAGAGCTGCTGCTGCTTGTCTGGAGGGCTTCCCTTTGCAGCAAGAGGGTAATCACTAGCCAAGAAAATGAGGCAACTTCTGGTACTAATCTCTCAGTGCTCCACGTGTGCCCTTAAAACCTATGCAATGCTGGAGACGTGCATGTTTCTGTGTGTATCTCACCCTCATCTCAGCTTTCCCAACAAGCCAGCAGTGGGGCAGGAATCACACCAGGGCAAATCAGGGCTTTTGATTCACAGAGCTGCTTGCAAACCAGCTTTGGTATTTGTGACCAGCTCCATTAGCTAATGAAACAACCCCAGCAGGAGTGCCAATCCTTTTTCTGCTCAGTACAAAAGGCTGGGCTGTTTGTTGGTTTGTCAAACAGCCCATTGAGACACCATCACAGAATCACACAATCACAACATCTGCTTGGGAGAGATCTCAAAGACCATCCAGTCCAACCTTCGACCCCCTTTAGGGTCAATCCTAAACTGGCCCTAAATGCCAGGTCCGCGGGCTGCTTAAACACCTCCGGGGTGGTGACTCCAGCGCTGCCCTGGGCAGCCTGTTCCAGTGTTTGAGATCCCTCTTTGGGAAGAAATATTTCCTAGCATCCAGCCTGGACCTCCCCTCGTGCAGCTTGAAACCATTTCTTCTGGTCCTGCTGCTTGATACCAAGGAGAGGAAACTGCTCCCTCCTCACTCCAACCTCCAGGCTGCCCTCTCCTCGCTCCAACCTCCCTTCAGATAGTTGTAGAGAGCAATGAGGTCTCTCCTCACCTTCCTCTTCCCTAGACTGAACACCTCCAGTCCCCCATAGCCCAGGTGCTCCAGGCCCTTCTCCAGCCTCATTGCCCTTCTCTGGACAGGCTCCAGCCCCTCGATGTCCTTCTTGTATTGAGGGGCCCAGAACCGAACACAGCACTCGAGGTGTGGCCTCCCCAGTGCTGAGCACCGGGGGATGTTCACCTCCCTGTCCCTGCTGCCCACCCTGTTTCTAACACAAGCCAGGATGCCAGTGGCTTTCTTGGCCACCTGGGCACTGCCGACTGACACTTAATCAGCTGTCAGCCAACACCCCCAGCTCCTGGAGTCGCAGCGTTGGAGGAGCCCTGACTCTCGACTCCCAGCTTTAACCAGCGGACGGCTCAGACGCAGCGAGCAGCAAGGGTTACAGGCGCACAGCCTGGCGGCCAGAAGAGCCAGGCTCGCAGGATGTCAGTCCCCCAGCGCTGCCAGCCCGTGTGGACAGCTTTATGCGCCGTTGCTCGGCCTCCCTCTTCGGCAGGCGGGATAAACGACGTGTGAGAGGAGCCAAGAACACATTTTTATATGAACATCATGTACTGGAGGAAACGTGTGTCTCTGCCATCTTCCAGCCCTGCTCTCTTTCACAGGGAATCAGCCACTGGAGAAAAACATTCCAGCTCCTCTCTTGTCTGCCTTTCCTAATTGTGTCAAGATCCATAGGCAGAGCTCATTAACAGATGAAAGGAGCACAAAGTCTGCAGCACATATCCAGGGCAGGGGGAGGCAGATGACGGAACCATAGAGCAGTTTGGCTGGGAAGAGACCTTGAAAGGTCATCTTGCCCAACCTCCCTGCAGTCCAGCAGGTTGATCAGAGCCCTGTCCAATCCCACCTGGAATGGTTCCAGGGATAGGGCATCTACCATTAAATCATTGAATCAATTGTTAGGGTTGGAAGGGACCTCAAGGATCATACAGTTCCAACCCCCTGCCAGGGGCAGGGACTCCTCACACTACAGCAGGTTGCTCACAGCCACAGCCAGCCTGGCTGCAAAACCTCCAGGCTTCCACCACCTCCCTGGGCAACCTGTGCCAGTCTCTCACCACCCTCAAGAGTAAAAATTTCTTCCTTCTCTCTAGACTGAATGTCCCCTCTTTTAGTTTCAAACCATCACCCCTTGCCCTATCACATCAGGCCCTGCTCAAAAGTTTGTCCCCAGCTTTCTTCTTGGCCCCTTCAGGCACTGAAAGGCCACCAGAAGATCTCCCTGGAGCATTCTCCTCTCCAGGATGAATATCCAGCAGACCAACTCCTGCCAAGCTGGGGGCAGGAGTTGATCTGCTGGAGGGCAGAGAGGCTTTGCAGAGGGACCTCGACAGGCTGGACAGATGGGCAGAGGCCAAGGGCAGGAGATTGAACACATCTAAGTGCCAGGTGCTGCACATTGGCCACAGCAACCCCAGGCAGTGCTACAGGCTGGGGGCAGAGTGGCTGAGAGCAGCCAGGCAGAGAGGGACCTGGGGGTGCTGGTTGATGGGAGGCTGAACATGAGCCTGCAGTGTGCCCAGGCGGCCAAGAGGGCCAATGGCATCCTGGCCTGCATCAGGAAGAGTGTGGCCAGCAGGAGCAGGGAGGTCATTCTGCCCCTGGACACTGCACTGGTTAGGCCACACCTTGAGTCCTGTGTCCAGTTCTGGGCCCCTCAGTTTAGGTACGGAGGTTGACTTGCTGGAAGGTGTCCAGAGAAGGGCAACAAGGCTGGGGAGAGGCCTTGAGCACAGCCCTGTGAGGAGAGGCTGAGGGAGCTGGGGTTGCTTAGCCTGGAGAAGAGGAGACTCAGGGGACACCTTCTTGCTCTCTACAACTACCTGAAGGGAGGTTGTGGACAGGCAGAGGTTGGTCTCTCCTCCCAGGCACCCAGCACCAGAACAAGAGGACACAGTCTCAAGCTGTGCCAGGGGAGGTTTAGACTGGATGTTAGGAAGAAGTTCTACACAGAGAGAGTGATTGCCCATTGGAATGGGCTGCCCGGGGAGGTGGTGGAGTCACCTTCATTGGAGGTGTTCAGGAGGAGACTTGCTGGGGTGCTTGGTGCCATGGGTTAGTTGTTTAGGTGGGTTGGATTGGTTGATGGGTTGGACGTGATGATCTTGAAGGTCTCTTCCAACCTGGTGTGTTGTATTGTATTGTATTGTATTGTATTCTATTGTATTGTATTGTATAGGTGCCCACGGCGAGGCTAGCCCAGCCCTTGGGCTTCTGCTACTGCTCACACAGAGGTAGTTATGAGAATGTGTTTTCCACCTTAGCTCAGGGAAGTGTCCCCTCAGGAGGTGGTGGTGGGCAGCGTGCAGCTGGAGCCCTTGGCACAGAGCAGCTTCCCCAGAGCCTTGCGTTTGGGCTGATGGCGGTGCCTGTGCTGGGGTGCATGTGCGAGGGCCCGGGAGGCAGCACAGGGGCATCCCGCGGCTAAAAGGGTCTGCTCAGCTCAGGAGCCAAGCAGGATTCGGTTTAGGGGTATGGAGATGCTGAGGGGCCTGGAGCAGCTCTGGGAGGAGCAAAGGCTGAGAGCCCTGGGGCTGTTGAGCCTGGAGAAGAGCAGCCCCAGAGGGGAGCTGAGCAATGCTCAGCAAGAGATAAAGGACCTGTGGGGGGCAAGAGGCTGGGGCCAGACTCTGGTCAGTGGTACCCAGGGACAGGACAAGGGGCAAGGGGCACAAACTGGAACCCAGGAGGTTCTACCTGAACAGGAGGAGAAACTTCTTTGTTGTGAGGCTGCTGGAGGCCTGGAGCAGGCTGCCCAGAGAGGCTGTGGAGTCTCCTTGTCTGGAGAGCTTCCAACCCCCCTGGCCATTGTGCTCCTGGGCAAGCTGCTGTGGGTGCCCTGCTGTATCAGTGGGGTTGGACTACACGTTCCCCAGATGTCCCTTGCAACCCACACCATGCTGAGATTCTGTGAGTCAGAAAAGCAAGCCCTGTGTCTGTCCTGAGTCCAAAGAGGAGAGCACTGCTCCTCCAGCAGGACCTTCTCTACTGAGCCTTCCCCTCAAGACATGCTGATGAGAGAAACACTCTGACTTCAGAAGGATTTCCAGGTAGGATGCAGGGCTCAGGCTTCAGCTCCAGCTCACCAGGAGGTGAACATGAGATCAGTACTGGGGGTAATTTTGGCTTTCCTTGGACTTCATTCCCCTGCAGACTTTCTTTCCCACCCTTCAGCTTCCTGTGGACTTGGGCCAAAGCTGCTAAAAGCAGCCTTGAGGGGCACAGATCACTGGACAGGGCTTGCCATTGCAGGGTCGATGTAATGTCCCCGTGTCCTGGTGCCACGACACGATGAGAAGCAGCTGAATTTGGCACAGCCACCAACCCCTGTGGTGCCACTTTTCTTTTCCCCCCCACAGGAAAAACAAAGAGATCTGGCACAGCTGACACAGGGGTGGGCTCACGCTTTGCCCATCACGATGCTTGGAAAGCAGCACCACTTCCTCCCACATTGGAGCCTATCCCACCATGGATGCCCTCCATCGGGCTGCAATTAATAAACATCAGGCTGAGGAATGAAGACATTTTTTATTGGGGAAAAAAGATTAAGCTGCCCCCATCAAGAGCAGAAGGGAGAAGGCAGAGGCTGGGGGGGGAGAGAGGGAAGGAAATGAGAGCACAGGAAAAGGGAGAGTGCGTCCAGCAGTTCTGGGGAGGTTTCCCTCCCTCTCTGCTCTGCTCTGCTGAGACCTCACCTGGAATATCGCATCCAGCTCTGGGCTCCCCAGTTCAAGAGGGACAAGAATCTGCTGGAGAGAGTCCAGGGAGGCTACAAGGATGCTGAAGGGACTGCAGCACTGCCTGGGGAGGAGAGGCTGAGAGCCCTGGGGCTGTCAGTCTGCAGAGGAGAAGGCTGAGAGGGAAATTAATAAATGTTTATCAATATCTGAGGGCTGGGGGTCAGGAGGGAGGGGACAGCCTCTGCTCACTTTCTCCCTGGGATAGGACAAGGGGCAATGGATATAAACTCCAGCACAGGAGGTTCCAGCTCAACATGAGGAGGAACTTCTTCCCTGTGAGGCTCCCAGAGGCCTGGAGCAGGCTGCCCAGAGAGGTTGTGGAGTCTCCTTCTCTGGAGCCTTCCCAGCCCTGTCTGGATGTGTTCCTGTGTGACCTGTGCTGGATTCTCTGCTCCTGCTCTGGCAGGGGGTTGGACTCAATGATCTTCGAAGGTCCCTTCCAACCTCTAAGATTCCGTGATCCTGTGCTCCTGAAAGCGAGGACAGGCAGTGGGAATGGGAGGAGGTAGAGGCAGGCAGGGGCAGAGGGAGTGGGTGAGAGGTGTGAAGGACAGACACCCAGGAGGACAAAGAGCGGTGCTGGGTATTCGGAGGGAACAGCACGAATGTGTTTGTCTGCAGGAGAACACAGCAGGCTGATTCTTGGAACGTGCCATCCCCTTAAATCACCAGGGCAGGAGGGGAGCCATCCAAGGCTGGGGAGCCATCCAAGAAGGCCAGGGAGCCATCCAAGGCCGGGGAGCCATCCAAGGCCCGGGAGCCCCTGCTCTCCGGGCGACAGGCCCGTGGTCATTCCTCAGCAAGAGGCTGAGCAGGGATGGGGCTTCTCGCACGGCTCTGCCTCCTCCGAGGGCTAACATTTCTCTCCCTCGTCCTTTCCTTTCTTGTCTTAAACTTGAGAAAACCAAAGCAAGTAAAACAAAAAGCCTCCTTTGCCTTAATTAAATTACTGAGCCGGCCTCTGGGGGTTGACACTGGGGATCCATGAGGCTTTTGTGTAATATCTGGAGGAATTCTCCCGCCGCCCCCGGCCTCCCCCTGCCCCATCCCGGGGACAGGCGGGAGGATTTCAAAGGGGAAGGGAAAGGAAGGGGGAGGGGGAGGGGGTGTAAGCTAATAGGGATGGGAATTATTCTGCGATGGCTGGAGGGATAAGAGAAAAAAGGGAAGCGAAGTCACAGCCGAAATTGAAAGCCGATTCCCCGCGCTGGCTCGAGGCAGTGCTCTGACCCGGGGTAGCTGCCCTCTTGCCAGAGACACAGGCAGAGTTCAGGGCACGGGGAAAGCTGCACAAATACAAAGCCCGCCTCGGTTTCGCAGGGCGAGAGCTCCCCACGGCCACCGGCACCGGGCCGGGCGAGGGGCAGCCGGGCCGGGCGTGGGGCAGCCGGGCCGGGCGTGGGGCAGCCGGGCCGGGCGGGGGGCAGCCGGGCCGGGCGAGGGGCAGCCGGGCCGGGCGTGGGGCAGCCGGGCCGGGCGTGGGGCAGCCGGGCCGGGCGTGGGGCAGCCGGGCCGGGCGGGGGCAGCCGGGCCGGGCGTGGGGCAGCCGGGCCGGGCGTGGGGCAGCCGGGCCGGGCGTGGGGCAGCCGGGCCGGGCGGGGGGCAGCCGGGCCGGGCGAGGGGCAGCCGGGCCGGGCGTGGGGCAGCCGGGCCGGGCGTGGGGCAGCCGGGCCGGGCGTGGGGCAGCCGGGCCGGGCGGGGGCAGCCGGGCCGGGCGTGGGGCAGCCGGGCCGGGCGTGGGGCAGCCGGGCCGGGCGTGGGGCAGCCGGGCCGGGCGGGGGGCAGCCGGGCCGGGCGGGGGCAGCCGGGCCGGGCGTGGGGCAGCCGGGCCGGGCGGGGGGCAGCCGGGCCGGGCGGGGGCAGCCGGGCCGGGCGTGGGGCAGCCGGGCCGGGCGGGGGGCAGCCGGGCCGGGCGAGGGGCAGCCTGGCTGCGCTGCCGCGCTGGCCGTGGCTGAGCAGGGACTGCACAGGCGGCCAAGCCAGGCCAGCCTACACGCTGCCTGGGCAGCAGCACCGCTGCTCGAAGTCCTACAACCACAGAACTGCTTCAGCTGGAAGAGAACTTGAAGAGTCCAACCTTGCAAAGGTAGCAGCGAGCTTCCCGGGTCCAGCCAGAGGGTCAGAAGCGGAATAGGGTCTTCTGTGTGCAGGGGGCTTCACACGGAGAGGGCAAGGACAGGTCTATCAGTGTGCCCCCAGAATCACAGAATTAACCAGGTTGGAAAAGACCTTCCAGGTCATCGAGTCCAACCTATCACCCAACACCATCTGATCAGCTAAACCATGGCACCAGGTGCCTCAGCCAGGCTCTTCCTAAACACCTCCAGGGATGGGGACTCCACCACCTCCCTGGGCAGCACATCCCAAGGGCCAATCGCTCTTGCTGGGAAGAATTTCTTCCTCACCTCCAGCCCAAACCTCCCCTGGCACAGCCTGAGACTGTGTCCTCTTGTTCTGATGCTGGCTGCCTGGGAGAAGAGACCAACCCCCACCTGGCTACAACCTCCATTCAGGTAGCAACAAGGCCTCCTCTGAGCCTCCTCTTCTCCAGGCTGAACAATCCCAGCTCCCAACTCTGTGCAAAGCACAGCCAGGGGATGCTGTAGCAAAACTCACGGGTGGTTACTGCTGTCCTACCAGCAGGACTGCTTTTACCTTGCTAGCATCAGTGGATTTGTTTGAGAGTTTTGGTTTTCCTCCTCAAAACCTCATATTGGCAAGACTCTACATCCTCCCCTATGAAACCTGGGTGAAGCAAGCATTGTTTTGCACCCTCAGTTTGGCCTTGGGTCCAGAGAAACCACTTATCCTGCTGCTTGAAAGGGAAAGGCACTCTTCACGCCAAGCACAGGCTGCCAAGGTAGCCAAGGCCCTGCAGGAGGTTGCTGGGTCCTTTCACCATCTCCCTGACACATGCCAGCATCAGAGTCCTGGCATCACACTTGATCAGTGGCTTTCTGAAGAGGCAACTGTGCTGTCTGAGGCGTGTGACCCATCACCAAGAGATGCAAACAGAAGGAGTGGAGGCTGCATACCAGCACCAGCTCCCTTGTACTTACTGTGGGGAAGGAATCTTTCTGGGAACAAAGAACATCTGGGCTGTAGGCTGAACTGGGCTTTATATGGCGAAGCTTGTAATACTGTCCCATCTGGAGAGCAGCTCCAGTGAGCTCTGTGGGGAGATAAGAGACAGAGTCAACCATAAATCCACTCCTTTAAGCATGACAAGTGTGTGCCTCATATTCCAAAGAGAGGAGGGGGAAAAGTAAGGGGAAACTTCTTTTTTCTATGCTGAACACACGCAGAGCTCAAAAAAAACCCCAACCCAACCCAACCCCAAAGTCCCAGCCCACCACAGTGTGGTGGGAGGAGGGTAAGCATGGAGCACCCCCAGGGTGCCAACAAGAGCAGGCAAAGGCTTTCCTGCAGTGACAGCTTCATTCCCCAGTGACAACCCGGCCTGGCAGGGGACCGTGAGAGCTGGGGGCTGCTGCCACCCAAACAAACCCCTTGCCTGGCTGGAGCTGGAGGCACAGTGCAGGCACCAGTGCAAGGAGAAGGACCCAAAGCTTGGGGATTCCCACCTCAGTGGGGAAATTGGTCCTCCACCTCTCAGAGCTTCCCTGCTTTTATTGCAAAGGGTGATTTATGGCATTCATAACAACAGATGTGGAAGGGCCAGGTGAGGAATCAGGCTGGTGGTGTGGGGGAAGAGCAACACTGTTAGGGAAAAACAGAGTAAAACAAAAGGTGAATGGTTTGCCCAAGTGAGGGTCAGGCAATGCAGGGCGCACCCCAAGGACTGGTAGCACATTGCAAAGCCCAACCCTGCACAGGTGCAGGGTTCTGGCCCTGCTCCCAGCAGCAATCTGCCTCCCCCCATAGCCAGACAGCTCAGGCCACCCAGGTAAGCTGTGTCTGGTGAGCACCTGTGTCAGGCAGCCTGGAGGGAAGGAGAAATACACCCTGGTGTTCAGCTAGGGTTTCCCATTTGCAGTCTTCAAACAGCTACCCACTCCAGCAGCCCAAGCAGGCAGCATCCTTTGCTGCCCTCAAAACTCCTCCTCCAATTTACAGAATCACAGAAGGGGTTGGGTTGGAAGAGACCTTAAAGATCAGCTAGATCCAAAGGATCATCCAGTTACAACCCCCTGCCATGGGCAGGGACACCTCCCACCAGCCCAGGTTGCTCAAGGCCTCATCCAGCCTGGGCTTGAACACCTCGAGGGAGGGGGCATCCACAATCTCCCTGGGCAACCTGTTCCAGTGTCTCCCCACCCTCACTGTCAAGAATTTCATCCTAATCTCTAGTCTCAATTTCCCCTCTCCCAGTTCAAAGCCATTGCCCCTTGTCCTACAAACTGCAGCACAGGAGGTTCTACCTCAGCGTGAGGAGGAGCTTCTTCCCTGTGAGGGTCCCAGAGGCCTGGAGCAGGCTGCCCAGAGAGGTTGTGGAGTCTCCTTCTCTGGAGCCTTCCCAGCCCTGTCTGGATGTGTTCCTGTGTGACCTGTGCTGGATTCCCTGCTCCTGCTCTGGCAGGGGGGCTGGACTCAATGATATCCTGATGTCCCTTCCAACCTCTAACATCTTGTGAGCCTGTGATCCTATCACCATGAGCCTTTGTCAGAGGTCACTCCCCATCTCTCTTGTAGCCCAGGAACTGGAAGGCTGCTGTAAGGTCTCCCTGGAGCCTTCTCCTCTTTCCTATGCCTTTCTGTTTTCCCCTCCTTATTCCTATGCTTTTGCAGCCTGTGCTGTTTGATGATGGTATTTGGAGGGGTGAAGCTCTTTTTACAGCGTTTAGATGGTTTTAATCCACAACCAGACCTCTTGTGGACAGACTGCCACCCTTCAAGGGTTTGCAGGGAACAGCACAGAGCTGAGCTGCCCTGCTCCAAGAAGCTGCTGGTCAGAAACCCCCAGAGACAGGGGTGGGGGGAGGGGGAGAAGAGAAGCAGGAGGAGGAATGCCTCAGTCTGTGCTAGCAAGCTGCTGCTGCTGTGGCCTGTGTCAGGAAGCAGAGAATGATAGAATTACAGTATCACAGTGTCACCGTGTCACCAAGGTTGAAAGAGACCTCAAAGATCATCGAGTCCAACCTGGCACCACAGACCTCATGGCTAGACCATGGCACCAAGTGCCACATCCAATCCCCTCTTGAATGCCTCCAGGGACGGTGACTCCACCACCTCCCTGGGCAGCACATCCCAATGGCCAATGACTCTCTCTGGGAAGAACTTTCTCCTCACCTCCAGCCTAAACTTCCCCTGGTGCAGCTTGAGACTGTGTCCTCTTGTTCTGGTGCTGGTTGCTAGAGAGAAGAGACCAACCCCCTCCTGGCTACAACCTCCCTTCAGGTAGTTGTAGAGAGCAATGAGGTCTCCCTGAGCCTCCTCTTCTCCAGGCTAAGCAACCCCAGCTCCCTCAGCCTCTCCTCACAGGGCTGTGCTCAAGGCCTCTCCCCAGCCTTGTTGCCCTTCTCTGGACACCTTCAAGTCTCTCAATGTCCTTCCTAAACTGAGGGGCCCAGAACTGGACACAGGACTCAAGGTGTGGCCTAACCAGTGCAGAGTACAGGGGCACAATGACTTGTTTTGGTTGAAAGAAATGTTTTGGCTGAAAGAAACTTTTGAGATCATTGAATCCAACCATCAAGCCAACACCACCATGGCCATTAAACCACATCCCAGAGTGCCACGGTCACAGGTTTCTTGAACGCCCCCTGAAAGGGTGACCCCACTGCTTCCCTGTTCCAGTGCCTGACCACTCTTGCAGTAAAGAAGGGACAACCCCCTTGGGGCACGTGAGGAGCAGAATGGGTTGCCTGCATTTGAAAAAGAAACCATCACAAGGCAGGGGATTCAAAGGAGGATTCCCCTTGAGGTGCTGGTCAGAGGTGGGAAGTGGGGCAGAGACGTGAAGGATGTCACAGGAAGCTGTTTCATGGTGATGCCTCCCGTGGCTTTCTGCACATTGTCTCTGGGCCATATATTAAAGGGACTTCATCTGGATATATCCCTGGGCCCGAGGAGGAATGCAAACATCTCAGCTTGCACGTCTGCCTGGAGTGCAATCCCTTAGTTATTTATGTCCCAGTGTGTGCTGTCTGGGTCCTGCAGCCCGAGCTGACAACAACTCACTCACCGCTTCTCTTGGCTGCTAGTTGCAAAAATGTAAGCAGGGATTAGCCTCAAATGGGATTTGTGCTGGCCCGTGGCGATGGCCAGAGGTGTGCTTGTCATTCAGCAGCCCCTCTTTTCCTATGGAAATACATTCTCTTTTCCATGGAATAAGAAATAAAGCCAGGGAGGGGGGGAACGAGCAGACGCAGTCCTTAGTTCTAGAAGGTTGTCCTCGTCTGATCCAGACTCCACCTCAGCCCTTTCTTCTGCCATCTCTCTCCCACCCTGTGGTAAAAACATCAAGGGGAGACCACATCTGGAGTACTGTGTCCGCTTGTGGCCTCCCCAAGGATGCTTTAGGGGACTTGAGCATCTCCCCTGTGAAGAGAGACTGAGAGCTCTGGGGCTCTTTAGTGTGAAGAGAAGGCTGAGAGGGGATCTGATCAATGTCTATCAATAACTGAGGGCTGGGGGCCAAGCTCTTTTGGGTGGTGCAAAGTAATAAGCCAAGGAACAATGGACACGAGCTTGTACAGAGGTTTCAGCTCAACATGAGGAGAAACTTCTTACCAGTGAGGGTGGCAGAGCCCTGGAGCAGGCTGCCCAGAGAGGGTGTGGAGTCTCCTTCTCTGGACACATTCCAAACCCACCTGGATGCACTCCTGTGTGGACTACCCTGGGTGATGCTGCCCTGGCAGGGGTTGGACTGGATGAGCTCTGGAGGTCCCTTCTGACCTCTAATGTACTCTGACACTGTGATACTGTGGGGTACTAGAGAGTGTTCAGCAAAGGGCTGAAAGGATGCTGAAGCAACTGGAACATCTGTCCCTGGAGGGGTTCAAGAGGGGACTGGATGTGGCACTTGGTGCCATGGTCTAGTCATGGGGTCTGTGGTGACAGGTTGGACTCGATGATCTTCGAGGTCTCTTCCAACCTTAGTGATCTGTCTGATGAGCAAAGACTAAGAGACCTGGGGCTAGCTAGGCTGAGAGGAGATCTTATGAACGTTTACAAATACCTGGAGGGTGGGTGACAGGAAGAAGGTGCTACTCCCTTTTCAGTAGTGTCCTGGGATAGGGGCAGCAGACACAAACTGGCACCCGGGAGGTTCCACTTCAAGGCGAGGGAAACTGTTTTCCTGGGAGGGTGACGGAGCCCCGGAGCAGGCTGCCCTGACTGACTGTGGAATTTCTTTCTCTGGAGACTTTCAAGACCTATCTGGATACCTTCCTGCATAAGCTGCCCTAGGTGCTTTGGCAGGGGGTTGGACTGAATGATCTCCAGAGGTCCCTTCCAACCCCTACCACTCTGCGGCTCTGAGCTGGGTGCCGCCGTGAGCTCGGTGCCGTGTGTGAGGGAGAGAGGGGCACTGCCTCAGGGGCAGGTCTCTTATGAGAGGCTCAGTACTGCAATGCCATGGAGCAGCACTCAGAGGTGCCATTAAAGTTTACTGCTGCTTGCTATTTTAAGCCCCCACATCTTGCTGGTTTAAACCCCTCCAACATAATCGTTTCAAGTAAGACTGATTAAGGTCCTGTGAGAAAGGAACAGACTCAAACCCAACAGCCACGTCAGCTCAGGCGTCACCACACTGCCTCCACCTAATAGCTGCTTTATTAACACGGCTCTGGGAGCAGGGATTTGTTTATTTTCCATTCCCACAACACTTTCTGCTGGTTTTAAGCCCAGAAAGTGTAGAAAAACTTCTTCAGGTTAGGAATTTTTGTTTGGTTGTTTGGGTTTAGTTTGTTTCTTTCCTGCTTTCTTTCTTTCCTGCTTTCTTTCTTTCCTGCTTTCTTTCTTTCCTGCTTTCTTTCTTTCCTTCTTTCTTTCTTTCCTTCTTTCTTTCTCTCTTTCTCTCTTTCTTTCTTTCTTTCTCTCTTTCTTTCTTTCTCTTCTTTCTTTCTTTCTTTCTTTCTTTCTTTCTTTCTTTCTTTCTTTCTTTCTTTCTTTCTTTCTTTCTTTCTTTCTTTCTTTCTTTCTTTCTTTCTTTCTTTCTTTCTTTCTTTCTTTCTTTCTTTCTTTCTTTCTTTCTTTCTTTCTTTCTTTCTTTCTTTCTTTCTTTCTTTCTTTCTTTCTTTCTTTCTTTCTTTCTTTCTTTCTTTCTTTCTTTCTTTCTTTCTTTCTTTCTTTCTTTCTTTCTTTCTTTCTGGAGGTGGCTGTGAGCAACCTGCTGTGGTGTGAGTGTCACTGCCCATGGCAGGGGGTTGGGACTGGCTGATCCTTGAGGTCCCTTCCAACCCTGACAGCTCTGTGATTCTATGAATGGATAAGAAGGGATAGGTGGTAAATATGTGTTTGATAGAGTCATTGATCCTCATCTTGGTAACACAGAGGAACATTCACCACAAGTTCCTGAGAAACTGCTGGACTGGATTCCTTTGGTAGGGCCAAGCAACAAGAACTTGTTTATGTGATGTAATTAGCTCTGGAATTCAGGAGAAGGTAGATGTGGCAGTTGCTTTGGAAAGCACACAGAATGCCAGCATGGTGTGGTTTAGAAAGGGACCTCTGGAGATCATGCAGTCCCAGCCCCCTGCTAAAGCAGAGTACCCACAGCAGCTTGCCCAGGAGCACAATGCCCAGGGGGGGGTGGAAGCTCTCCAGACAAGGAGACTCCACAACCTCTCTGGGCAGCCTGCTCCAGGCCTCCAGCACCCTCACAACAAAGAAGTTTCTCCTCCTGTTCAGGTGGAACCTCCTGGGTTCCAGTTTTTGCCCCTTGCCCCTTGTCCTGTCCCTGGGCACCACTGACAAGAGCCTGGCCCCAGCCCCTTGCCCCCCACAGGCCCTTTATCTCTTGCTGAGCATTGCTCAGCTCCCCTCTGGGACTGTTCTTCTCCAGGCTCCTCAGACCCAGGGCTCTCAGCCTTTGCTCCTCACAGAGATGCTCCAGTCAACAGTTTCTTCACCAAAAGGCTGTCAAGCTCCGAAAAAGGCCTCCCAGGGTAGTGATGGCGTCCCCATCCACGCAAGGATTGAGAAGCTGTGCAGATGTGGTGCCAGGGGACATGGCTTAGTGGTGATCTGGCAGTGCCAAGTTAATTATTTGACTCAATGATCTCACAGGTGTTTTCCAACCTAAATTACTCTATATTTCTATGATTCTGGCTCTGCTCAGGTTTAGCACACCTCCTCCTCTACAGCCTCATGTACAGGCTCTTCTCAGTTGCACCCTGGGATAGGACCAGGGGCAATGGCTACAAACTGCATCACAGGAGGTTCCAGCTCAACATGAGGAGGAACACATGAACACATCCAGACAGGGCTGGGAAGGCTCCAGAGAAGGAGAGTCCATGACCTCTCTGGTTAAAGGTGTCATCAGAGAGCTCTGGGCACAGTGCTGATGGCATCTCCCTCTCCACCAGGCATGCAAGCCACGGGCAGTGGTGCTGTCAGAGGGCTGGTTTGCCCCATGAGCAGAAGGAAGGGCAGCAACAGCTCTTTGCTCCTCCTGTGTCTTTCTCAGCCTTCCTGCCCTGATTGTCTCCAAGGCCATGACAGGGACAATGGGACCAAAGGCAAGTATGTTTGACATGTTAGGTGTTCAAGGCCAGGTTGGACAAGGCCTTGAGCAGCCTGGTCTAGTGGAAGGTGACCCCGTCCATGGCATCTCGCTTCGAACTGGGTGAGGCACTTGGTGCCGTGGTTTAGTTGATCAGATGGTGTTGGGTGACAGGTTGGACTTGATGATCTCGGAGGTCTTTTCCAACCTGGTTAGTTCTGTGATCTTTAAGGTCTCTTCCAACCCAAACCATTCTGTGATTCCATGACTTTATGTGTTGGGCTCTGAGTGACAGCCAGGTTCAGCTTGTGGAAAGGGTTTGTCATGTTAGGTGTGACAAGGCCAAGCTGGACAAGGCCTTGAGCAGCATGGTCTAGTGGAAGGTGTCCCTGTTGGTTGGAATTAGGTGGTCTTTAATGTCCCTTCCAACCCAAGCCATTCTGTGTGTTGGGCTCTGAGTGAGAGCCAGGTTCAGCCTGGGGGCGGTGGGATGCACTGCTTGGGAGCAGTCCCCTTTGGGCACCTTTCGTTAACACCTGCCTTCCTGAGAAAGAGTAGAAGGAGCATTTTCTGAGCAGCACACACACACCACCCACTTGCAAAGCTCCAGTTCTGTCAGGACAATTTCAGTCATGGGAGAGGGTGAATTGCAAAGACACTTCTGGTCTGACCACCAGAATCTGTGCTTGCTTTTCCTCTGGATCATGGGCATGCAAAGGTGTTAGATTCCTTCATCTCCTCAGGACAGAAAGGCAGAGCCTCTCCATAGCCAGTGCCCAGCTGTCCCTGCCAGAGAAACGATCATTATCAGAAACAATCATTACCTCTGGAGCATTCTCAGTGCCATCTTCCCAAGAACTTTCACAGAACCATTGATTCCCTGGCACCAGCATATGAAGCCAAAGCTGCTGTTAGCCTGGAGGGATTTTTCACTTTGACTTCCTCCATAAGTATAGAATTAGAGAACCACAGAAACATTTTGTATGGAAGAGACCTTTAAAATCATCAAGTCCACCTCTTAACCCAGCACTGCCAAGTCACCACTAAACCATGGCCCTCAGCACCACATCTCCACAGCTTTTCAATCCCTGCAAGGGTGGGGATTCCAACACTGCCCTGTGCAGCCTGTTCCAGAGCCTGACGATCCTTCTGGCAACAAAATTGTTCCTCAAGTCCAACCTAAACCTCCCCTGGCAACCTAAGGCTATTCTCTCTTGTTCTATTGCTTGTTACCAGCCCCCACCTTGCCCCAGCCTCCCTTCAGGGAGTTGCAGAGAGCGACGAGGTCTCCCCTCAGCCTCCTTTTCTCCAGGCTGGACAGCCCCAGTTCCCTCAGCCACTCCTCACAAGGCTTGTGCTCTAGACCCTTCCCCAGCTGCATTGTTCTTCTTTGGCCATGCACACCAGGACTCAGTGCAGAATCACAGGTCAAGAGAAGACAGGTGGCAGTACCTTCTAGCTGCAGAAGGCCAGCCCGGTGCTCTCTTCAGGTGGCTGAAAACAGGACTGAAATCATTCTTAGACATTCTGTAAGCTCCTGAAGAAGTCTCTGTGTCTCAGGCCTGCTAATCTTGTCAGCTGAGCCAGCGTGCTTTGGGATGCCAGATTCGCTCCTGCAAGAGAGGCAATGAGCTCACAGCTACTTCATTGCTGCAGCCCCAAGGTGCATCCACACCAAGCCAAAGTATTTACGTGGAGGCTAGAGCCCAAGAGACGTTTCTGTGAGCCCAAGTGACTATGGCAGTGCTCTTTGAAAGGCCCAGAAGCTTTGCTTAGTGAAGGTGTTGCTAGCCTTGGTGCAGTGAGATCAAGGAAAATATGGAGAAGCTGTGGAGGCTCCAACCCCAGGAGTGTTCAAAGCCAGGCTGGATGGGGCCTTGGGCAATCCACTCCAGGAGGAGGTGGCTGGAAATAGATGATCTTTAAGGTGCCTCCCAACCCAGGCCAGCTCTGATTCCAAGGATTTGGTGTGGAGGTTTTGCACATCCGACAGGTTTCTTAGCACACTTTGTGGTTGACTGAAATCACGGGCTTCTTGCTTTCTCTCCATGGGACACTGGGTCTCCTCAGGCAATGCTGTGACAGCATCAAGGCTTTCGCAGCTCCCCCGACATCCTGACGTCAGTCTTTTCACGGCCAGCAGCAGGGAACTTCAAGAAGCTGTCCTGCCACAGCACAGACAACTTCACCAAGTACTTGCTCTATGGGCTCTGATAACCTCTTGATGGTGCAGAAAGACCTCCAGACATCTCAAGGCTGCAATCTTTTCTACACCAAAGTGAGGATTACCACTGAGCTTGACAATAAACTTGGCTGAATAACCCAGACCTCATTTCAACCCACAGCTCTTGGATCTCCAAATGACAGCTTGCCAGATTTACATCTGTTTCCTCTGTGGGGAATGTGGACTCCTTTTCTAACCCTTTGAGCTTAGTTTTCCTTCTCCTCTTGGCTTTGCTGCCAGATGATAAAGATTTAATTCAGTTATTACCATCACAATCCATCTGGTTTTGAGCACAGAAGCAAACTTGAGTTTTCAGAGCAGCTTCTGTTCCTAAGAGGAAAGGAGTACCTTCACCTGTCCTGTTTTTCTGCTCACTTGGCCACACTAAACTTGGGGCTTATCCTTGCCTTCCCCAAGCACTGTCAGAAATAAATACTAAGCCCCCCAAACAGCCACTTCCCACTGATGTCTGAATTACTCAAGGCATTTCTCTCACCCCCCATTTCTAAGAGCTAACCTCTCTGGGCAGCCTGCTCCAGGCCTCCAGCACCCTCACACCAAGGAAGTTTCTCCTCCTGTTCAGACGGAACCTCCTGGGTTCCAGTTTGCGCCCATTGCCCTTTGTTGTGTCAATGGGCAGCGCTGAAGAGACTCTGGCCCCATCCTCTTGCCCCCAACCCTTAAGGCCTTGCTGAGCATTGAGAAGATTCCTTCTCAGGCTGCTCTTCCTCAGGGCTCTCAGCCTTTGCTCCTCACAGAGCTGCTCCAGGCCCCTCTGCATCTTTGTAGCCTCCACTGGACTCCTTCCAGTAGTTCCATGTCTCTCTGAACTGGACCCTGTACCCCAGATGTAGCCTGGGCAGAGCAGAGCAGAGGGGAGGGAGAACCACTTAAACCATGGCTGTTGAATTTTCTGCAAGCAGAGCTGATGCTGGGAGTTAAAGGTCACAGCTAACAATCCAGGCACTTCTGTGACCACGCTGCAAATGCAATAACAGAAGAGTCAAAACATGAGGTGAAAAAAAAAACCACCCCACACTTCTCAGCTCAGAGATTACCTGCTCCAGGGGCCTGGTAGAGCCGGCTTGAGGGGATAAAAGAGAGCGGGGCAGAGCCAGGGCTGGGGCTCCGGGCTGGAAAAAGAAACAACAGTGGAAAGGTCAAGGTTCAGACGATGGTATCGCGTCCTCCTTTCATCCCAGCAGTTCACACGGAGGCCGGGATCCTGGCCTGGCCTGCCTTGGCTTGGGGGGAGACTTCTCCCTTTATTCGTTCACGTTGAGCTGCTCCCGGGCTCAGCCCCTCGCTGCCGCGCTGGAATAACATCACTTCCCCCGGACCAGATACAGATGAAGTCACTTAGATGGTTCTATAAACAAGGGACCCGAGTCACGCAAGCCGGCGGCTCCGATGGCCAGATAACCTCTGGGAGGGTGAGGCGAGGGAGGTGAGGGGTTGGATTCCTCAGCCAGGCACGAAGGGAAACTGCCAGTGTTCAGAGCTGCTCCGCTGGGACCGGGCTCCTCTCCTCCTGTTTCGGGAGGAACAGCTCCTGGTTTGTTTTTCTACTCCTCGGTCAGCACATGGGGTGACTGACTCACAGGCTCGCAGAATGTTAGGGGTGGGAAGGCACCTCCAGAAATCACCCAGTCCAACCCCCCTGCCAGAGCAGGGTCACCTAGAGTAGGTCACACAGGAACACGTCCAGGTGGGGTTGGAAAGGCTCCAGGGCAGGAGACTCCACAACCTCTCTGGGCAGCCTGCTCCAGGCTCCAGCACCCTCACAGGGGCAAAGGTTTCCCTTCTGTTCCCATGGCACCTCCCCTGCTCCAGCTTGCCCCCAGTGCCCCTTGTGCTGCCCTTGGACATCCCTGAGCAGAGCCTGGCTCTGTCCTCCAGCACTGCCCTGCACATCTTTATCCCCAGCAATGAGGGCAGCCCTCAGGCTCAAGATCCCCCAGCTCCCTCAGCCTGTCCTCACAGGGAGATGTTCCACTGCCTGCAGCAGCTCTGTGGCTCTGGGCTGGACTCTCTCAAGCAGTTCCCTGAGGTCCTTCTTGAACTGAGGGACCCAGAGCTGGACACAATATTCCAGATGTGGCCTGACCAGGGCAGAGCAGAGGGGGAGGAGAGCCTCTCCTGTCTGCTCAGAGCACACTTTGTTGACAGTTCATTTAAGGAGATCTGCACTGAATATTTTCCTCTGGAATCACTTGAGAAGAGGAGTTAGACTGAAACTTTAGTGATGCTGGAGTTCTTCATTATTATTTGGGGGTTTAAAAAACAAACAAACAAACACAAAAAAAGCATCTGTGGGAAGATGTTTCCAAACCAAAAAAGGGGGAGTTCACTTAGTGTCATGTCAGAGAGGAAACAGAAGGATGGGATCAGCCAGATGGAGACATTGGGAAAAGCTTCTCCCAGTTCCTTGCATTTATAGTTATTTGTTAATAAAGATATTAGCCTTTAATATCTAGTTTAAGGCTAACCAACATTCTAGGATCCAATGTGGGATATAATCTGCTCTACAGAGGAATCTGGACAGGCTGAATCAATGGACCAAGGCCAGTGGGATGAGGTTCAACAAGGCCAAGAGCTGGGTCTTGCACTGTGGTCACAACGACCCCATGAATGCTCCAGGTCTGGGGAAGAGTGGCTGGAAACTGCCCAGTAGGAAAGAACCTGGGAGTGTTGGTCAACAGCCGGCTGACGATGAGCCACGGTGTGCCCAGATGGGCAAGAACAGCATCCTTGGATCAGCAGTGGTGTGGCCAGCAGGACCAGGGCAGGGGTCATGTCCCTCTGCTCAGCACTGCTGAGTCCACAGCTCAGCTACTGGGTTCAGTTTTGGGCTCCACTGAGGTGCTGAAGTGTGTCTGGATAAGGGCCACAAGTTTCGTGAGGAGCAGCTAAGGTAATACAATAATGATAATAATACAACACACCAGGTTGGAAGAGACCTTCAAGATCATCGTGTCCAACCCATCAACCAATCCAACCCACCCAACAACTAAACCATGGCACCAAGCACCCATCAAGTCTTCTCCTGAACACCTCCAGTGAAGGTGACTCCACCACCTCCACGGGTAGCCGATTCCAATGGGCAATCACTCTCTCCGTGTAGAGCTTCTCCCTAACATCCAGCCTAAGTGCATCCAGGTACCTGGGGGACAAGAAGAAACATCCCCAAGTGGCACCCAGAGAGGTTTCGTTTGGGCATGAGGAACAAGTTCTTCTCCAAAAGGGTTGCCAAGCCCTGGAACAGGCCGCCCAGGGCAGTGGTGGAATCCCCATCCCTGGTGGGGTTGAAAAGCTGCGCAGATGAGGTGCTGAGGGCCATGTTTTAGTGGTGACCTGGCAGTGCTGGGTGAAGGATTGGAATCTGTTATCTTAAAGGCCTTCTCCAACCCAAAAGGATTCTGTGATTCCATGAAATTGAAGCCAAGTGAGCAACTTCCACAGTGAAGATGTGCCAGGAGCAGTCTTGCCATCGCTCCACAGGGCTCCGTGCTTCCTGAGGGCTGAGCTACTCTCTCTGCAGCAGTTCAGGGAAGACTGGATAGAGAGAGTGGCTCCAGCCTGTAAAACCCATGAAGATTTACAGATTTAGGCCTTCAGCTCAGTCCTAGGGCGGAGTGTGGCTGCTCAGACCACAGACTGGAGGTTTCACATGCTGCTTTTGCTAGGTGTAGGTCATAAATAATTTCAGTATCCAGGAGCACACTGAGCTGGGTTAGGAACTGGCTGGAGGCTGAGCCCAGAGAGTGGTAGTGAATGGTGCCACATCCAGCTGGCAGCCAGGCACCAGTGGTGTGCCCCAGGGATCAGTGCTGGGCCCCAGCCTCTTTAACATCTTGATTGATGATCTGGAGGAGGGCATTGAGTCCAGCATCAGTAAATGTGCAGATGACACCAAGCTGGGGGCAGGAGTTGATCTGCTGGAGGGCAGAGAGGCTTTGCAGAGGGACCTTGCCAGGCTGGACAGATGGGCAGAGTCCAAGGGCAGGAGATTGAACACATCCAAGTGCCAGGTGCTGCACATTGGCCACAGCAACCCCAGGCAGTGCTACAGGCTGGGGGCAGAGTGGCTGAGAGCAGCCAGGCAGAGAGGGACCTGGGGGTGCTGGTTGATGGGAGGCTGAACATGAGCCTGCAGTGTGCCCAGGCAGCCAGGAGGGCCAATGGCATCCTGGCCTGCATCAGGAACAGTGTGGCCAGCAGGAGCAGGGAGGTCATTGTGCCCCTGTACACTGCACTGGTTAGGCCACACCTTGAGTCCTGTGTCCAGTTCTGGGCCCCTCAGTTCAGGAAGGAGGTTGACTTGCTGGAAGGTGTCCAGAGAAGGACAAGAAAGCTGAGGAGGGGTCTGGAGCACAGCCCTGTGAGGAGAGGCTGAGGGAGCTGGGGTTACTTAGCCTGGAGAAGAGGAGGCTCAGGGGAGACCTTCTTGCTCTCTGCAACTCCCTGAAGGGAGGTTGTAGCCAGGTGGGGGTCGGTCTCTTCTCCCAGGCAGCCAGCACCAGAACAAGAGGACACAGTCTCAAGCTGTGCCAGGGGAGGCTCAGGCTGGAGGTGAGGAAGAAGTTCTATACAGAAGGAGAGACTGGCCCTTGGGATGTGCTGCCCAGGGAGGTGGTGGAGTCACCTTCATTGGAGGTGTTCAGGAGGAGACTTGCTGGGGTGCTTGGTGCCATGGGTTAGTTGATTAGGTGGGTTGGATTGGTTTATGGGTTGGACATGATGATCTTGGAGTTCTCTTCCAACCTGGTGTATTCTATTCTATTCTATTGCAGCTCTATAACTCTCATCATTTGCAACAAGTGGTGTTCAAGATCTGTTCAGGCAGAGCAGATAAAGGATGGGAACGACAGGTGGAGGGCCAGACAGCAAATCCACAGAGTCACAGAATGCCAGGGGTTGGAAGGGACCTCCAGAGACCATCGAGTCCAAGTCCTGCTTCAAAGCAGGACCACTTGGGGCAGGTCAGAGAGAAACACATCCAGGTGAGTTTGGAACGTCTCCAGAGAAGGAGACTCCACAACCTCCCCGGGCAGCCTGCTCCAGGCCTCCAGCCCCCTCACAACAAAGAAGTTTTGCTTCATGTTGAGATGGAATTTCCTGCAGTTGAATTCACATCCCCTGCCCCTTGTCCTGTCCCTGGGGATCACTGAAAAGAGGCAGACTTCATCCTCCTGACAGCTACCCTGCAGATATTTGTAGACATTGATAAGGTCCCCTCTCAGCCTTCTTCTCTCCAGACTGAACAACCCCAGGGCCTTTCCTTGTAAGAGAGATGCTCCAGTCCTTTAAGCACCCTTGTAGCCCTCCTTTGGACTCTCTCAGGCAGTTCCCTCTCCCTCTTGAACTGGGGAGCCTGGAACTGGATGCAATGTTCAAGGTATGGTCTACCTAGAGCAGAGCAGAGTGGGAGGAGAACCTCCCTTGCCCTCCTGGACACACTTTTCTTAAAGCACCCAAGCATACTGTTGGCCTTCTTGGCCCTCAGGGAGCATTGCTGTCCAGTGGAGAACTTATTAGCAACCAATACTCCGAGGCCCTTGTCTGCAGAGCTACTCTCCAGCAGGTCAACCACCATCCCCTTCTTCACTTCCAATACAATACAATACAATACAATACAATACAATACAATACAATACAATACAATAAACCAGGTTGGAAGAGACCTTCAAGATCATCGCGTCCAACCCATCAACCAATCCAACCCACCTAAACAACTAACCCATGGCACCAAGCACCCCAGCAAGTCTCCTCCTGAACACCTCCAGGGATGGTGACTCCACCACCTCCCTGGGCAGCACATCCCAATGACCAATCTCTCTCTGTGTAGAACTTTCTCCTCACCTCCGGCCTAAACCTCCCCTGGCACAGCTTGAGACTGTGTCCTCTTGTTCTGGTGCTGGCTGCCTGGGAGAAGAGACCAACCCCCACCTGGCTACAACCTCCCTTCAGGGAGTTGCAGAGAGCAATGAGGTCTCCCCTGAGCCTCCTCTTCTCCAGGCTAAGCAACCCCAGCTCCCTCAGCCTCTCCTCACAGGGCTGTGCTCCAGACCCCTCCCCAGCTTTCTTGTCCTTCTCTGGACACCTTCCAGCAGCTCAACATCTTTCCTAAACTGAGGAGCCCAGAACTGGACACAGGACTCAAGGTGTGGCCTAAGCAGTGCAGTGTCCAGGGGCAGAATGACCTCCCTGCTCCTGCTGGCCACACTGTTCCTGATGCAGGCCAGGATGCCATTGGGCACACTGCTGGCTCGTGTTCAGCCTCCCATCAATCAGCACCCCCAGGTCCCTCTCTGCCTGGCTGCTCTCAGCCACTCTGTCCCCAGCCTGTAGCACTGCCTGGGGTTGCTGTGGCCAATGTGCAGCACCTGGCACTTGGATGTGTTCAATCTCCTGCCCTTGGACTCTGCCCATCTGTCCACACCAAGGAGACCCTGGAATAGATGTCTGCAACAGCTTCCCCATTCAAGGGACAGTGTGGAGGAGGATCACAACTTGGGAGGGTTCCAGAGCCTGTGCGCCCAGCAGCGTGGTGTGAAACAAGCCGTGCCTGCGTGCGTGGAGCTGGCTGCCTGCTCCCCCTCACAGACAGGCAGCTCACATCTGTTAGTGCAAGATCTGCCTAATTAAGCAAAAATTAATCGACATAATGAGAGTTCACTCGGAGTTTCCAGTGGCTTACGCAGATGCATATAAAGCTGGGGTTTGGAAGAGGCTCTGGCTGAGTAGCCCAGGGGATCTGGCTTCAATTCTCAGCTTTGCCCTGGGCTTCCTGTTTAACCCTTGGCGGCTCAGGCGGCGCCAGCTCTGTCAGGTGCCGAGGCGCTCGGTCCCGAGGTGCGTCTTGATTTCCCCTGTAACCAAGGCCTTCCTGCCTCCCTTGACCCACCTGCCGCTGCGGAGCACCCTCCATGCTCAGCATCTGTGGAGGCAGCACGAGAAGCTGGGGCTTGAGCTCGTCTGATTTTCTGGCCGCCCCTGTGCCGCGCAGAAACCCGCCCCGCAGCGCAGCGCCGTGCAGGCTGACTCCGGAGCCAGCACGCTCTCCACTTATTTGTTTGTTGCTTCACTTTTGTGACTGGATGTTTTTATGTTCTTTTTCTTGGAATTCTTGCTGGCTATTCCCCCTTCCCCCCCCCCCCCCCCGGATTTGGTTCTGTGCTCCAACTGCACTGTTCAACGCCGAGAAGATCCCTGACCTTTTGTCCTCAGCCCATGTTAACCGAATGGATGATTTTAACAAGAGGACAAGTGATTTTCCCCACTTCCCCCTCAGTTTGAGCCTTGTCTAAGAGTCGCTGTCGCCCTGTTGAACTTTTCCTCTTTCTGTCTCTCTCCCTTTTTCTCCTCCCTGAGCCAAAAACAAAGCCTTTTCCACGTGACACATGCTCTGCTGGTTTTGCAGTTTCATTGTTTGAACCCGGTCTCCAGCGTTGCCAGTAAGCGTCGATTACTGCCTCGGTTAGGACACACAATGTTTGTTTCTGCGTGAAGTGAAAGCCACCACCGTCAAGAACTCAGGAGCAGGGCTCTCAGCCAGGAGCAGTAACCTATGGGGTAGAGGTTTTGGGAAGAGCCTTCCCTCCAGAAGCCATTGTCTTGGTGGGGCTGAGCTGTGTTAAAGACAAAACGCATTCCGTAGCCTTTCCAACTCGAAGTCATTCAGCCACTGAGATGTTTTACCACCCAGGAGCTGCAGTCACTTTCTTCTGGAATTCTGAACGGATTTTGGGGCCCTTTGCACTGACTGTCTCCCAGGCCAGGGTGACCAGTCTTGTTCAACATCTCTGTGGGTGCCATGGGCAGTGGCATCGAGTGCAGCCTCAGCAAGGTTGCTGATGACACCAAGCTGTGTGGTGCAGCAGACAGCTGGAGGGAAGGGATCCATCCAGAGGGACCTGGACAGGCTGGAGAGGTGGGCACAAGCCAACCTCAGGAGCTTCAACAGGACCAAGGGCAGGGTCCTGCAGCTGGGTGGAGGCAATCCCAGGCACAAATGAAGGCTGGGCAGGGACTGGCTGGAGAGCAGCCCTGAGGAGAGAGACTTGGGGGTGCTGGGGGAGGAGAAGCTCAACAGGAGCTCTCAGTGTGCACTTGCAGCCCGCAAAGCCAATCAGAGCCTGGGCTGCAGCAGGAGAAGTGTGGCCAGCAGGGCCAGGGAGGGGATTCTCCCCTCTGCTCAGCCCTGCTGAGACCCCACCTGCAGTACTGCCTCCAGTTCTGGAGCCCCTATTCCAAGAGGGATCTGGAGGTGCTGGAAGGTGTCCAGAGAAGGGCCACGAGGATGAGCAGAGGGCTGGAGCACCTCTGCTGTGAGGACAGACTGAAGGAGTTGGGGCTGTTCAGGCTGGAGAAGAGAAGGCTCCCAGGTGACCTCATTGTGACCTTCCAGGATCTGAAGGGGGCTCCAGGAAGGCTGGGGAGGGACTGCTCAGGCTCTCAGGGAGTGATAGGACTAGGGGGATGGACTGAAGCTGGAGGTGGGGAGATTCAGGCTGGAGGGGAGGAGGAAGTTCTTCCCCATGAGAGTGGTGAAGCCCTGGGATGGGTTGTGCAGGGAGGTGGTTGAGGCCCCGTCCCTGGAGGTGTTTAAGCCCAGGCTGGATGAGGCTGTGGCCAGGCTGATGTAGTGTGGGGTGTCCCTGCCCATGGCAGGGGGGTTGGAACTGGATGATCCTTGTGGTGCCTTCCAACCCTGACTGATACTGTGATACCATGATACCATGATACTATGATAGCAAGGTAGACTACCCAAGCTCTACAGGAAATGCCTTACACAGATGCAGCTGAGAAGGACCTTCTTTGCCACCCAATTCCCATTTCTTCCCAAAGGCATTTGAGGTGATCCACTGCTCCCCAACACTTCCAGCTGGGTGTGGAGCTTCCTGGGTTGCTTCCCCATACTGGGAAACACCTCTGTATTCTAATGCATCCTTCGCCAGAACAACCTTATCCTAATGTTCTGCAGTCCTTAACTGGCCTGACTCCGCTCTGCTCAGACCACAGCTGGAGCTCTGGGTGCAATTCTGGAGCCCCTATTGCAGAAAGGATCTGGAGGTGCTGGAAGGTGTCCAGAGAAGGGCCATGAGGGTGAGCAAAGGGCTGGAGCTGCTCTGCTCTGGAGTCAGACTGAGAGAGTTGGGGCTGTGCAGGCTGGAGAGGAGAAGGCTCCCAGGAGACCTTCTTGTGTCCTTCCAGGATCTGAAGGGGGCTCCAAGAAAGCTGGGGAGGGACTTTTGAGGGTGTCAGGGAGGGATAGGACTGGGGGGATGGGAAAAAAACAGAAATGGGTAGATTCAGATTGGATGTGAGGAAGAAGTTGTTGCCCATGAGGTGGTGAGAGCCTGGCACAGGTTGCCCAGGGAGGTGGTGGAAGCCTCCTGCCTGGAGGTGTTTGCAGCCAGGCTGGAGGTGGCTGTGAACAACCTGCTGTGGTGTGAGGTGTCCCTGCCCATG
Source organism: Picus viridis (assembly GCA_033816785.1). NCBI lineage: Eukaryota > Metazoa > Chordata > Aves > Piciformes > Picidae > Picus > Picus viridis. The sequence goes on from CM066585.1 coordinate 48,698,630, forward strand.
GCAGGGGGTTGGAACTGGCTCCTTCCAACCCTGACAATTCTATGATTCTATGACATTTCCCAAGGGAGCTGGGGCTTGGACTTGGAGCAGAGGAGCCTGAGGGCTGCCCTCAGTGCTGGGGATAAAGATGTGCAGGGCAGTGTAGGGAGGACAGAGCTGGGTTCTGCTCAGGGGTGTCCAAGGACAGCACAAGGGGCACTGGGGGCAAGCTGGAGCAGAGGAGGTACCATGGGAAGAGAAGGAAAATCTTTGTGCCTGTGAGGGTGCTGGAGCCTGGAGCAGGCTGCCCAGAGAGGTTGTGGAGTCTCCTGCTCTGGAGCCTTTCCAACCCCACCTGGACTCATTCCTGTGTGACCTACTCTAGGTGACCCTGCTCTGGCAGGAGGGTTATACTGGATGATCTTTCAAGGTCCCTTCCAACCCCTAATGTTCTGTGATTCTGTAATTCCGTGATTCTGTGACCTCCTCAATCCCCTAAGCAGAAGCCAAAGGCAGGTGCCAGAGCAGGTTCAAGTTTTTCCTCTGCCTTTGACCTCCAAAGGTTTTAAGGCAGTGGCCAAGCTGTTCGTCAGTGGGGACCTGGGCTGCTCTTCAGCCCTGCTGGCTTTCAGGGCTTTCGTGCCAAGCTGGCCCTGGTGCTGCTTCAAACACATGTCATCACATGCAATATGGACACAATACCCTCATTCCTATGGGCTCCAGGACCCAGCAGAAGAAAGGGCAGGCAGAAGATCAAACATGGAGGGAACAGAAGACGGAGGAGCTGCTGCTGCTGCTGCTGCTGTCTGTGTCTGGAGGAACAGCAAAACGAAGACAAGGGAAGAGACAGGGCAGAGGGATAATTACTTTCATCCCAATTTTATTCCCACAATTCCCAACCACTTTTGAAGCCAATTTTCCTTTAATAAAATATACTGTGAGGGACTCAAGTGGAAGGCCTTTTGTGGAAGACAATAACCGACTCCCCAGATGGAAGCGTTTTGCGTGCTGCAGGCTGCAGACGTGTGGATCCTCCTCTGCATGCGCTGTCAGGGCAGCCAGCGTGGCCTCCACTACCTTCTGCTGCAAAGCCAGCAGAGCTGCTTTCCAAAATATGTGTCACATACTTGATTGCTTTGAAACGAATTCTTCCATGGCTGTGTCCTCCCCTGGCCCCCTCCCAGCTCTCCCTACCCCCGAAGAGGCACACAAGCCAAACAGCAACAGGGACCGTTTCCCATCATTTCTGGAAGCCATTCATTTGCTATTTCTGCTCATCAGAGCTTGGGAGTGAAGGAATTTCAAGAGCTACTTGATGCCTTTTGCTACTTGGCATATAGATCCAATATTGTCTTTTCAAGTAGTGGAGACACATCCTCCTTCTCTTTCTTCTTTAACAGCCTGTCAGAGAAATAGGCCTCATTAGTTTCTTGTGGCTTTGTGTGTGAAGATGTTACTTGAGGCAGGGCCAAGTCCAAAAGTCAAACACAAACCGATTAATTTTCACAATGCACCCCTCTGAGGTGGGGAAGCTCTGACAAATCTGCTGGGTGTTCACAGTTATCCTGTGCTCTGCTCTGCTCACAGAGCCTGGGAGCCATATGGAGAGCAGAGCAGAGGGCTGGCACCATGCTCCTCACCTCCCCAAAGCTCATGCTCTGGGTCCTGAACCTTGGGAGCACCCACTGGGAGCTGTGGCCACCAGATCTGTGGCCACAGGTTCTGTGTCCAGAGGATGCTGGGGCCAGTTCTGGGCTGCCCACTTCAAAAAGAGCAGGGACTTGCTGGAGAGGGTGCAGCAAAGGGCTACCAAGATGCTGAGGGGACTGAAGCTTCTCTTTGTGAGCAGGCTGAGAGAATTGTGGCTTTTCAGAAAGGGACCTGGGGGTACTGGTTGATAGCAGGCTGAACATGAGCCTGCAGTGTGCCCAGGTGGCCAAGAAGGCCAAGGGCATCCTGGCCTGCATCAGGAAGAGTGTGGCCAGCAGGAGCAGGGAAGTCAACTTCTGAGGGACAGCATAGGAGTGTGACAGTAATTTCCTGGCTCAGAGCAGATTGGTGGGGCAGCTGTCTTTAATGTCTGTCTTGATGATCTGGATGAGGGAATCGAGGACAACCTCAGTCAGTTTGCAGGTGACACCAAGCTGGGTGGGAGTGTCGATCCGCTTGAGAGTCAGGAGACTCTACAGAGAGAACTTGAGAGGCTGTATCACTGGGGCAAGGGCAGAGGGATGAGATTTGACAAAGCCAAGGGGCAGGTCCTGAACTTCAGCCACGACAGCTGCAGGCTCGGGGCAGAGTGGCTGGAAACTGGCCAGTGGAAAAGAACCTGGGGATGTTGGTCAGCAGCTGGCTGAAGATGAGCCTGGGTGTGCCCAGCTGGCCAAGAAGGCCAACAGCATCGTGGCTTGGATCAGTAACAGTGTGGCCAGCAGGACCAGGGCAGAGATTGGTCCACTCTGTTTGGCACTGGTGAGGCTGCACCCAATCCTGGGTTCCGTTTTGGAGCCCTCACTCCAAGAAGGACACTGAGGTGCTGGAGCAGGTCCAGAGAAGGTCTAGAGCACATGGTTTGTGAGAAGGGTCTGAGGTACCTGAGGTTTCGGGGGTTTATGCTGGAAAAAAGATGGAGGCTTAAGGGAGACCTTCTTGTTCTCTACAACTCCCTGAAAGGAGGTTGGAGTGAGGTGAGTGTTGATCTCTTCTCCCAAGTAAGAAGCTACACAATGAGAAGAAATAGGTTAAAGTTGCACTGGGGGAGGTTTAGGCTGGACATGAGGAACAATTTCTTCCCTGAAAGGATTGTCAAGCCCTGCAACAGGCTGCCCAGGAAAGTGGTAGAGTCCCCAGTGCTGCAGGGATTGAAAAGCTATGGAGGGACATGTGATGCTGAGGAGCCTGAGGTAGGAACAGGCTTGGAGGTACTTGGTTAATGGTTGGACTTGCTAATATTAAAGGTGTCTTCCAGCCTGAATGTTTGGATGGTTAGGATAAATACTGGTGTGCCCAACACCCTAATAGGACATCCAGAGTCCTTGCCAAGTCGAGCTAGGTTGGCCTCCCCTGCTCCCAGGAGCTTCCTCTTTTGCATTGTTCTGTTGTCATCTTCCACCAGCTCTACTGGGGCAAGCAAGGCTGAGCTCTCCACACAGGAGCCTGCATTTCACAGAACCACAGAGCTGTCAGGGCTGGAAGGGACCTCAAGGCTCAGCCAGTCCCAACCCCCTGCCATGGGCAGGGACACCTCACATCACAGCAGGTTGCTCACAGCCACATCCAGCCTGGCTGCGAACACCTCCAGGCAGGAGGCCTCCACCACCTCCCTGGGCAACCTGAGTTCCTCCCTGGGCTTTGTTTGATTGGGTTTGGGGTTGGTTTTCTTGAAGGCTTTCTATCTTTCGTGGTGGTGCTTTCCCAGCTGAGCCCTTCAGCCATGTATGAGGCCATCTCAACAGTGCTGCCTCTGCCAGGAGTTTTGCTTCCCTCATCCCTTGCAGACTTTCTCCCAGCTCTTTCTCAGCAGGCTGAGTCAAGGTTAGGCAGAAGTGTCCTTTTCAGAGCAGTGCTCTGCTCCTTGGTGAGCAAGCAGCTCAGTTCAGAGGGGTTTCAGAGGGCAGCTACAGAATTTCCTTGGGAAGGCCAAAAGGAAAGGAGTGGCTGAGCTGGGGTGAGAGTCTGGCAGGAGACCGGGCTGCATTGGTGGCTTTTAGCTCAATGATGCTTCCAGAAACAAGCTCACAAGCCACAGTGGTTCCCATTTCCAACCAGCTACAAACAAGGCTGACCTTTAAGGGTTTGCTCAGTGCCTTGTACTGCTGCCCATTGCATTTGCTTGCTCTCCCAGACTCCCAGATGAAAGAGGATATTGGGAGGGAGGAAGGTTTAAGGCTTTGTGGAAGGCCTTTCAAGACCAGCAAGTGCTCCCCTGACCATAAGCTGTGAAACTCTGTCCTAAATGAGCACCAAAGGCCCCTTCCAGCACCATTTGCTGCAATTCCAGCAGCTCAAAACCTCTTGAATTTCTATCACTGTTCCATTGCCACCAGCTAGATGTTTTCAGGCTCTCAGGTCTGGCTTTTGTCTCCTGGTCTGCCAGCTGGAGAGCTGCACTGAAACATTGTTTGTCCAGAGGGAAATATTTTTCTTGCCACAAGAGGTTATGTGAAGTCCCCCAGCTTCCAGAGGGATGAGCAACCTTCAAGCACTTGGAGTTTCCTTTCTCAGAGCTGCTTCCAGGTTGCAAGTTCCAGGAAAATGTGCAGGGTGCAAGATCAGGTCTCTGCTCAAAACAGAACTCATGGTTGTTTCCACAGTCTCCAGGCTGCATCTCAGAGAAGCTCTTCACTCCTCTGCTTCTACCTCCCCAGGCTGCATCTCAGTGAAGCTCTTCACTCCTCTGCTACTACCTTCCCAGGCTGCATCTCAGTGAAGCTCTTCACTCCTCTGCTTCTACCTCTCCAGGCTGCATCTCAGAGAAGCTCTTCACTCCTCTGCTTCTACCTTCCCAGGCTGCATCTCAGTGAAGCTCTTCACTCCTCTGCTTCTACCTTCCCAGGCTGCATCTCAGGAAGCTCTTCACTCCTCTGCTTCTATCTCAGGCTGCATCTCAGAAGCTCTTCACTCCTCTGCTTCTACCTCTCCAGGCTGCATCTCAGTGAAGCTCTTCACTCCTCTGCTTCTACCTCCCCAGGCTGCATCTCAGAGAAGCTCTTCACTCCTCTGCTTCTACCTCCCCAGGCTGCATCTCAGTGAAGCTCTTCACTCCTCTGCTTCTACCTCTCTAGGCTGCATCTCAGTGAAGCTCTTCACTCCTCTGCTTCTACCTCTCCAGGCTGCATCTCAGAGAAGCTCTTCACTCCTCTGCTTCTACCTCTCCAGGCTGCATCTCAGTGAAGCTCTTCACTCCTCTGCTTCTACCTCCCCAGGCTGCATCTCAGTGAAGCTCTTCACTCCTCTGCTTCTACCTCTCCAGGCTGCATCTCAGTGAAGCTCTTCACTCCTCTGCTTCTACCTCCCCAGGCTGCATCTCAGTGAAGCTCTTCACTCCTCTGCTTCTACCTCTCCAGGCTGCATCTCAGTGAAGCTCTTCACTCCTCTGCTTCTACCTCCCCAGGCTGCATCTCAGTGAAGCTCTTCACTCCTCTGCTTCTACCTCTCCAGGCTGCATCTCAGAGAAGCTCTTCACTCCTCTGCTTCTACCTCTCCAGGCTGCATCTCAGTGAAGCTCTTCACTCCTCTGCTTCAGTCTCTCCAGGCTGCATCTCAGTGAAGCTCTTCACTCCTCTGCTTCAGTCTCTCTAGGCTGCATCTCAGTGAAGCTCTTCACTCCTCTGCTTCAGTCTCTCCAGGCTGCATCTCAGTGAAGCTCTTCACTCCTCTACTTTTACCTCCAATAATTTTAGCAACAATTTTGGAGGTCTTGTCCAACCTTCACGGTTCTATGGCTCTAGTTTGCTCCGGTGCAGCCTTTTGGGGCAGCTGTGTGATTCAAAGGGCATCAAGAACAGACACCAAGGCAACATTAAGAGGCCATCACAACACATCTGCTTCTACTAGGAGCAAGTTCTTTACCATGAGGGTGGTGGAACGCTGGAACAAGTTGCCCAGGGGGTAGTTGAGGCTCCAGCACTGGAGATATTCAGGATGAGGCTCAACAGGGCTCTGGTCAACCTGATCTAGTTGCCCTTGCTGACTGCAGAGGGGGTTGGACTGGATGACTTTTGAAGGTCCCTTCCAACCCAGACCATTCTCTGATTCTGCTAACAGCTCTGAGCTGAGGTCTCATCTTTCTTGGGTATATAATAGGATCACAGAATGGTGGGAGCTGGAAGGGAGCTCAGGAGATCACTGGGTCCAAGCTGCCTGTTAAAGCCTAGCTCAGGTCACACAGGAACATGTGCAAAACCCATCCGGGGGGGTTGCAAGCCTCCAGAGAAGGAGACTCCACAGCCTCTCCAGGCAGCCTGTTCCCGTGCTTCATCACCCTCAAAGTAAAGAGGTTCACAGGCTGACAGGGTGTTAGGGGTTGGAAGGGACTTCTAAAGGTCACCAAGTCCAACCCCCATGCCAGAGCAGGACCACAGAACCCAGCACAGGTCACACAGGAACACATCCAGACAGGGCTGGAAAGTCTCCAGAGAAGGAGACTCCACAACCCTCCTGTTTCTCCTGAAGTTCAGATGAACCCTCCTGTGTTCTGGTTTGCACTCACTGCCCCTTGTCCTATCATTGGCCATCACTGAAAAGAGCCCAGCCCCATCCTCATGACCTCCACCCTTTAGATGTTGATCAGCACTGGGAAGGTTCCCCTTCAGCCTGCTCTCCTCCAGGCTAAACAGCCCCAGAGCTCTCAGCCTCCCCTTGCAAGAGAGATGCTCCTGTCCCCTCAGCATCCTCCTGGCCCTCTGTTGGACTCTCTCCAGTATTTCCCTGCCCTTCTTGAACCGAGGAGCTGAGAACTCAGTACTATACTCCAGATGTGGCCTCACCAGGGCAGAGCAGAGGGGCAGGAGAGCCACCTTTGACCTGCTGGCACCCCAGAATATATGTCAGTGTACCACAGCAAGTACCTGGTGAGAAGAGGAGCTATTTCCACGTACAAGGATGTGACAAATACTCCTCCTGAGAAAATCCTGCTCAGCCAGAGAGCACACAGCAGCCTGATTCATGTCCTGCTAATACCATCTGGCTGCCAATGGGCAAGGGGTACCCCAATCCTGCCTGCTCCTCAAAGCCCTATCAGAGCCATGTGGCTGGCTTGATGTCCTCCTGCTGCCAGCAATCTGCCAAGCCTCCCCCAGGGAGCTGTGTGCTTGCACTGGAGCAGCTCCAGGGTGACTTGCCACATGGTTTACAGCAGAAAGCCAGTGGCAGCTTGGGCTGCATCCAAAGCAGCATTGCCAGAGAGCCAGAGAGGGAATTCTGCCACTTGGCTCTGCTCTGGGGAGACCTCACCTGCAGTGCTGTGTGCAGGGCTGGAGCCCTCAGCACAGCAAGGACCTGGAGCTGATGGAGAGGCTCCAGAGGAGGGACATGAAGATGCTCAGGGGGTTGGAGCAGCTCTGCTGTGAGGACAGGCTGAGGGAGCTGGGGGTGTTCAGCCTGGAGAAGAGGAGGCTGTGGGGAGACCTAAGAGCAGCCTGCCAGGACCTGAAGGGGGCTGCAAGAAGGCTGCAGAGAGACTGTTTGCAAAGGCCTGCAGGGACAGGAGCAGGGGCAATGGCTTCAGACTAGAGCAGAGCAGATTGAGATTGGATATCAGGACGAAGTCCTTTACTATGAGGGTGGAGAAACACTGGCACAGGTTGCCCAGGGAGGTGGTTGAGGCTCCTTCCCTGGAGATATTCAAGGTGAGGCTGGACAGGGCCCTGGGCAGCCTGATCTAGCTGGGGATGTCCCTGCTGGCTGCAGGGATGTTGGGCTGGGTGAGCTTTGGAGGTCCCTTCTGGCCTGGACCTCTCTAAGGTTGTATGATTCCCAGCCAGGGTTGCCATGAGCTCTGCTGGCTGAAATGTGTTGCACATGGCTGTGAGGCAGTGGAGGGATGGAGAAGCTTGGGCTGATTTAGTGGAGATGGAAACAACTCAACACGTGTTAAGCACATTAAAGGACTGCTGCATGTTCTGCCTCTGTTTACTGTTACTGGGTTATTATCCTCTCGCTTTAGGAAGATGTCTGTGTCACCAGGAAGGTCAATTCACACCAGACCTTAATTCTGTACCCACACATGGCTGTGGAGGGGAAGTGTAGACTCCAGTACCTTGGGAGGAGTCACCCCCTGCATCAGCACAAGTTAGAGGTTGACCTGATGAAAAGCAGCTTCACAGTGAAGTGCCTCAAAGTGCTGAGGGACAAGTTGACCATGAGCCTGCAATGTGTCCTCATGGCCAAGAAAGCCAATGGTTCCCTGGGGTGCATGAAGAAAAGTGTGGCAAGCAGGGCAAGGAAGGTTCTCCTCCTCTACTCTGCCCTGCTGAGGCATCATCTGGAGTAGTGGATCCAGGAAAAACAGGGAACTGCTGGAGAGAGTCCAGGGGAGGCTCCAAAGCTGCTGAGGGGCCTGGAGCAGCTCTGTGAGGAGCAAAGGCTGAGAGCCCTGGGGCTGAGAGCCTGGAGCAGAGCAGCCCCAGAGGGCAGCTGAGCAATGCTCAGCAAGAGCTGAAGGACCTGTGGGGGGCAGGAGGCTGTGGCCAGACTCTGCTCAGTGGTGCCCAGGGACAGGACAAGGGGCAATGGACACAAACTGGAACCCAGGAGGTTCCACCTGAACAGGAGGAGAAACTTCTTTGTTGTGAGGGTGCTGGAGGCCTGGAGCAGGCTGCCCAGAGAGGTTGTGGAGTCTCCTTGTGTGGAGAGCTTCCAACCCCCCTGGCCACTGTGCTCCTGGGCAAGCTGCTGTGGGTGCCCTGCTGGAGCAGGGGTTGGACTGGATGATCTGCAGAGGTCTCTTCTGACACCAGCCACGCTGGGATTCCAGGATGCATGGGGGAGAAGGATAGATCTCCCCCGTGGGCAAGATAAGGACCCTCACAAACAGAAGCCAGGCCCTGAGTCAGAGGGGGAGCTTTCACTGGAGCTTTCAGCGAGTGCAGCCCTGGGTCCAGCCCCTTGTTTGTGCCCCAGCGTCAGCGACCCACAGCTCCCCACCAGCCTCAGCCATCCTCAGAGGCACAGGACAGGCAGCAGCCACCTTAATCCAATTTCACCAAAGTATGTAATTAGGGCTCTACATCTGGGATCACTTTTTCTCCCCTTCAAACGCTCCAATGCTTTATGAACGAGAGGCAGGAAGGAGGGTTTGATCCAGCTTTGGGTGTTGAAAAATTCCTCTCATCTCAGCTCAGCTGTACAAGGCTCCAGAGGCTCACACTCACCATCTGATGGCCCTAGGGGAAGCCAAAAACTTGTGCAGTCATCCCAGAGCTGTCTCATTCAAACCATTCCCTTGCTGCCTGTGCTCAGGATTTCCCTGACTCCCCAGGAAACCCTCAGCCAAGGCAGCAGTGAGCAGATGCTCACCTGAGCATCCCCCAGGCTGTGGGCAATGCCTTTTGCAGTTGTTGGTGTTCAGAGACATGTGTGTCACTGGTGATGTTCCCCAGCAGTGGTTTGGACACAAATCACAGAATCACACAATCACAGAATGTCAGGGGCTGGAAGGGACCTCCAGAGATCACCCAGCCCAACCCCCTGCCAGGGCAGGAGCACCTGGAGCAGGTCACACAGCAACACATCCAGGTGGGGTTGGAATATCTCCAGAGGGGGAGACTCCACAACCCCCCTGGGCAGCCTGCTCCAGGCCTCTGTCACCCTCACAGGGGAAAAAAATCTCCTCCTGTTTCCATGGCACTTCCTCTGCCTCAGCTTCCACCACTGCCCCTTGTGCTGGCATTGGGCATCCCCCAGCAGAGCCTGGCTCCAGCCTCAGGGCATCACCCTGCACAGCTCTAGCAACAGCAAGGAGGTCACCCTCAGGCTCCTCCTCTGCAAGCTGCAGAGCCCTCAGCTCCCTCAGGCTCTCCTCCTGAGGAAGATCTTCCACTGCCTTCCTCATTTTTGTAGCTCTGAGCAGTTCCCTGAGGTCCTTCCTGAGCTGAGGGGCCCAGAGCTGGACACAATGCTCCAGATGTGGCCTCAGCAGGACAGAGTAGAGAGGGAGGAGAACCTCTCTCCACCTACTGACCACAGCCCTTCTAATGCAGCCCATGGTGCCCTTGGCCTCCTTGGCCACCAGAGCACATTGCTGGCTCATGGTCAACCTCCCATCCACCAGGACCCCTCAGGTCCCTTTCCCCTTCGCTGCTCTCCAGCAGCTCAGTCCCCAACCTCTCCTGCTCCATGGGGTTGTTCTTTCCCAGGTGCAAGCCTCTCCCCTTGCCCTTGTTGAACTTTCTCCCTGCCCAGCTCTCAGTCTGTCTGAGCCCTGCTGAACATCAGCAGCAGCCTGTGGTGTGTCAGCCACTCCACCCAGGAAAGGGACATCTTTGCAACCAAGGTGTGCCCCTGCTGGCTGTCCACAGACGGCAGGACTCCAAAGAGGCTGGCTGGATGTTTTCAGAGACAGCAGAATCAGGGTGGTTGGACTGGATCACCTTCGGAGGTCCCTTCTGGCCCGGACCATTCCGTGATTACTTATCAATATACAATACCTCAGATCATCCAGCACCCTGCTTTAGGAGAGGACATCTGGCCTGGCATCCACAGCCAGCTTGTGATCTGGGGAAAACCATGCAGAACCACACAATTGTCAGGGTTAGAAGGGACCTCCAGGACCCTCCAGCTCCAACCCCCCTGCCATGGGCAGGGACACCTCACACCACAGCAGGTTGCTCACAGCCACCTCCAGCCTGGCTGCAAACACCTCCAAGGTTTATCATTCAACCCTGTCCATCCAGACCAGCAATCACCCGGTGCTAATGGAGGGATGAACAGTATCACAGAATGCTCTGGGCTGGAAGGGACCTCCAAAGCTCACCCAGCCCAACCTCCCTGCAGTCAGCAGGGACATCCCCAGCTAGATCAGGCTGCCCAGAGTCCTGAATATCTGCAGGGATGGGGTTTCAATCACCTCCCTGGGCAACCTGTGCCAGTGTTCCACCACCCTCATGGTAAAGGACTTGTTCCTAACATCCAATCTCAATCTGCTCAGTCTCACAGTATCACAGTCTCACAGTATCATCAAGGTTGGAAGAGACCTCAATACAATACAATACAATACAATACAATACAATACAATACACCAGGTTGCATCGTGTCCAACCCATCAACCAATCCAACCCATCAAACAACTACAACATGGCACCAAGCACCCCATCAAGTCTCCTCCTGAACACCTCCAATGAAGGTGACTCCACCACCTCCCCAGGCAGCCCATTCCAATGGGCAATCACTCTCTCTGTGTAGAACTTCCTCCTAACGTCCAGCCTAAACCTCCCCTGGTGCAGCCTGAGACTGTGTCCTCTTGTTCTGGTGCTGGCTGCCTGGGAGAAGAAACCAACCCCCAGCTGGCTACAACCTCCCTTCAGGGAGTTGCAGAGAGCAATGAGGTCTCCCCTGAGCCTCCTCTTCCCCAGGCTAAGCAACCCCAGCTCCCTCAGCCTCTCCTCACAGGGCTGTGCTCCAGACCCCTCCCCAGCCTTGTTGCCCTTCTCTGGACACCTTCCAGCAGCTCAACATCTTTCCTAACCTGAGGAGCCCAGAACTGGACACAGGACTCAAGGTGTGGCCTCAGCAGTGCAGAGCACAGGGGCAGAATGACCTCCCTGCTCCTGCTGGCCACACTCTTCCTGATGCAGGCCAGGATGCCATTGGCCCTCTTGGCCACCTGGGCACACTGCTGGCTCATGTTCAGCCTCCCATCAACCAGCACCCCCAGGTCCCTCTCTGCCTGGCTGCTCTCAGCCACTCTGCCCCCAGCCTGTAGCACTGCCTGGGGTTGCTGTGGCCAATGTGCAGCACCTGGCACTTGGATGTGTTCAATCTCCTGCCCTTGGCCTCTGCCCATCTGCCCAGCCTGTCGAGGTCCCTCTGCAGAGCCTCTCTGCCCTCCAGCAGATCAACTCCTGCCCCCAGCTTGGTGTTGTCAAAGATCATCGAGTCCAACCTGTCACCACAGACCTCATGACTAGACCATGGCACCAAGTGCCACATCCAATCCCATCTTGAACACCTCCCCACAACCTCCTCTTCTCCAGTCTGAACACCCCCAGCTCCCTCAGCCTCTCCCCACAGCAGAGCTGCTCCAACCCCCTGAACATTTTCTTGCCCCTCAAGGTCTTGAGATGGAGAGAAGAGGCAAAGAGGAAGGACTGGGGAGTATGATGCCCTGGATGTACCACTGCCCATGAAATTCTCCTGGCACTATCTGTGGTCCATGATGTTTACCTCTCTCCTCCTGGCCTTTCATAAAAGTCTCTTCTGCTCTTTCCAGTGGAACAGCACTGAACCAACTGTTTCTGTGGCCAGACATCAGCTGAGAGACTGGAAACTCCTCGGGCAAAATACGTGTGGGTGGAGACATCTGACTGCACAGTTGGGTATGTGGAAGCAGTAGACGTGACTGGTTCCCTCTTAGCACAACACACCATTTGTTGCCAACAAGAAGGAGAGCACTGAGGGAAGGCAGAGGATGTGATGTGCCTGCTTAAAGGTGTCTCCTCCTCAACAGCACAGGGAGTGGGTCAGTGTGGGAGAGCTAGGAGGGATGCACTGCTGGTTGCTCTTGCTCTAGGACCTGGCACATCCACCAGGCTCTCATGTGGTGGTTACTGTGACCACTGGCCCGCCATGGTTGGCTGATTGGTTCCCCATTGGCTCCAAGTAATCATAGAAGGGCTCTTGTTGGAAAGGACCTCAGAGATCATCTACTCCAACCTCCTGCCAGGGGCAGGGACACCTCTCAGCTAGACTCAGATGCTCCAGGCCTCATCCAACCTGACCTTGAGCACCCCCAAGGAGGAGGCATCCCCATCCACCCTGGGTAACCTGTTCCAGAATCTCACCACCCTTATACTGAAAAGTTTCTTCCTCAGCTCCTGTCTACCCCTGTTCTGCCTCAGCTCCAAACCATTCCCCCTTGGCCTGGCTCCAGACACCCTCACAAAAGTCCCTCTGCAGCCTTCCTGTAGGATTCATTCAGGTGTTTGGAAGGCAGCTGTAAGATCCCTCTGGAGCCTTCTCTTCTCCAGGCTGAACACCCCCAGCTCCCTCAGCCTGTGCTCACAGCAGAGCTGCTCCAGCCCTTGGATCATCTCTGTGGCCTCCTCTGGACTCTCCCCCTCAGCTCTTTGTCCTTCTTGCAAGAGGGACACCAGAACTGGAGGCAGGATGGGAGGTGGAGTCTCACTGGAGAGCTCTTGGTTGTAAGAGATGAGCAAAAAGAAAACCCAAATGCTTCTGAACCCTCCTTAGGCCTTGCTTCAGCAGCTTGACTTGGGCCAGGCTCAGCCCTTGTGGAGGGAAAACCACACTCTTTGGCCTGCAGCTCTGGAGGGCCAAGCCCTCAGCTGCCGTGACGCTGCTTTCAATGGAGCTGTGCTGATTTCCAGGAGCCTTGTGTCTGACCACCTTCTGGGGAGCAATTCAGCATGGAGAGAACAAGGATCTCCCCAGAGGAGCAACCTCAACCCTGATTTTAATGTAAATCACAGGGCAGCAAAGCTGGCAAGCAGTGCTGGCCAGAGGAGGCTGATGGAATCGTGCTGGGTGAGAAGGTGCCCTCCAAGAGAGGATAAAAGATACTGCTGCTGGCGTATGAAGAAGAAACCTGGGGGGAGGGAGGGGAGCTGGGGAGGGAAGGAATTCCAACAATGCCAGTTAAAAACACAAGCCACCAACACCCCACCACCCCCAAAACCCAAACCCCAACCCCCCCCAACAGCGAAAAACAAACACAAGAAGCTGTTTTCACAGTTTGGAAGAGAAAGCTTCACTTCCCTGTCTCCTTGCTCTAGAGGAAGCTTTGCTGAGCTTCCCTCCCTGCTCCACGCTGCGGCTTGCAGTGGGAAAGAAAGAAAAATTGGGAAGCACAAACTCAACAGCAAGGAGTTCAAGCAAGCTCACAGAGAGCTTTCTCTGCCCTTTCCTTTCCTTTCCTTTCCTTTTCCTTTCCTTTCCTTTCCTTTCCTTTCCTTTCCTTTCCTTTCCTTTCCTTTCCTTTCCTTTCCTTTCCTTTCCTTTCCTTTCCTTTCCTTTCCCTTTCCTTTTTCCTTTCCTTTCCTTTCCTTTCCTTTCCTTCCTTTCCTTTCCTTTCCTTTCCTTTCCTTTCCTTTCCTTTCCTTTCCTTTCCTTTCCTTTCCTTTCCTTTCCTTTCCTTTCCTTTTTCCTTTCCTTTCCTTTCCTTTCCTTTCCTTTCCTTTCCTTTCCTTTCCTTTCCTTTCCTTTCCTTTCCTTTTCCTTTCCTTTCCTTTCCTTTTCCTTTCCTTTCCTTTCCTTTCCTTTCCTTTCCTTTCCTTTCCTTTCCTTTCCTTTCCTTTCCTTTCTTTCCTTTCCTTTCCTTTCCTTTCCTTTCCTTTCCTTTCCTTTCTTCCTTTCCTTTCCTTTCCTTTCCTTTTTCCTTTCCTTTCCTTTCCTTTCCTTTCCTTTCCTTTCCTTTCCTTTCCTTTCCTTTCCTTTCCTTTCCTTTCCTTTCCTTTCCTTTCCTTTCCTTTCCTTTCCTTTCCTTTCCTTTCCTTTTTCCTTTCCTTTCCTTTTTCCTTTCCTTTCCTTTCCTTTCCTTTCCTTTCCTTTCCTTTCCTTTCCTTTCCTTTCCTTTCCTTTCCTTTCCTTTCCCTTCCCAAACCTTCCCTTCCCAAACCTTCCCTTCCCAAACCTTCCCTTCCCCCTTCCCTCTTGACTCCTTTCACGAAGCAAGAATTTCATCCCCTCTCCCTCCACCCTCATCTACTGCTCAGAGAGCTTGGATTTCTGGTAGGAAAAAGGTGGCTGCTGCCTGCTGCTTGCTGACTGCTTTCCAGCCTTCTCTGACACAGAAGATGTTCTGCTTTGGTGTTCATTTGCTGTTGCTGCTGTTGGTTGAGCCTCCTGACCTCAGCCCCACCGAGGGACTTGTCTGAGCAGCTTGCCCTCTCCCTGCTTTGAAAACTGTAAGTGTGCTGAAATGGGCGAAGCAAAGGATTACAAAATCCGATGTAGAGATAGACCCTGAAGAAATTTATTTGCAGATGGGCTCAAAGTGTGGGTAATAATAGTGACTCACCACGCTGAGCTGCTTTGAGGTCTGGGGATGAAAGGGTTGATGGTAGTACGAGGCATTATTACATTTTATTGTCAATTTCAAAAGCCAGAAAATGAATGATGAGCAGTGGGGAAAAACCCACCCCAAAAACCCAACCAAAACCAACCCCAGCACAACCTCTCACTCAAATGAAGGGCTTGACCTGATAAAAGCTGCCAAGCGTCGACGCTCCGGCATCAGGACTGCCTCCCCAGCCCTCCTCACCGTGCTGCCATTCTTTAAGCCTCTCCAGGCACCTGGCTTTGGAAAGTCAGAGGGATTTTCATAGCTGATTTCCTCTGCTGAAGGTTCTGCCATGGATGGCTGAGCAAGCACCTACACACAGCCTCCCAGAATCACACAACGGTAGGGGTTGGGAGGGACCTCTGGAGATCATGGAGACCAACTCCCCTGCCAGAGCAGGAGCACCTAGGGCAGGCCACGCAGGCATGCAGCCAGCTGGGGCTTCAAAGTCTCCCGAGAAGGGGACCCCACAAGCTCTCTTGGGCAGCCTGCTCCAGGGCCCCAGCACCCTCCCAGCGAAGAAATTTTTTCCCCATGTTGTAGTGGAACCTTCTGGGTTCCGGTTTGTGCCTGTTGCCACTTGTCCTGTCGCAGGACACCCCTGAAAAGAGGCTACCACCTTCTCCATGTTTTTCCCCCCTGCACCCTCTTTCCTTTCACAGGTAGCACAAAAAAGGGGGAGGGAAGGAAAAAAGAGAAACAAGTAAAGAAAGGGTTGGGAAATCAACATCTGGTTGGAATCATTCCTCCCTATTTACATCTTGTACTTTGTGAACTCCCCTTGGTACCCAAGAACTGAGCTCGGCCCTTGAGAGCTGAAAGCCTTGCGAGCACCTTTCCCCTGGGCTTTCACGGGGTGGATGCCCACACCGAGGCTCCAAAGCCTGACCCTGCGCACGCACAGCGCCGAGCAGCTCCCCGGGCATCCCCGCTCCCCCTCCCCCCGTGGGCAGGCACCAAGGAAAGATGCTTCCTCGCCTGCTTCTCCCCTCAGCCCCCCCTTCTCCTTTGTTAGGAGATGTTGAACTGGCAGCAAATACTTTGCTGTGCAATTAGCCTTGCTTTTTTTGGCCTGCATGTGTGTGGTAAAATGTCTAGTAATAGCTGGCACGGCTTCTGCAGGGAACGAGGTTCCCATGGTTAGATCTAAAGCCCAAAATACTTGGAACAAATTAACACCAGCCAAGAAAGTGAGGCTAATTACCGAAGCACTTGGAAGAGAAGGTCTCCCAAAGCCTGGAAGAAAATGCAACACCCTATCTGCATGCATGGTACGAGGCCAAGCAGGATCTCTCCTTCTCTGTTCCCCCTTCCCTCCTTTCCTCTTGGCACCCCAGCTGCCGGCAAGCACCAGAGATGCTGACGGCGAAAGGCTTCACCTTCCTCCAACCTGTTCTTCCACCCGTGGCCCTGGAAGCTCCTCAAAGCAGAGCATGCCCAGCCTTTGGGGGCTGGCTGGCTGGCTGTCCTCCTGTCTATGTTTTCTCATTAGTGGTTTTTGCGCTGTTGAAAGGCCTCTCCATTGGCGGCCCAGGAGCCCGACAACATGCTGCTTTAATCTGGGGTGGGCACTGAGGCTTTCGAAAACACGGCGTACGGCCCCGGCGGGAGAACGGTTCCCTTCCCTAATGGACTCTTTGGAGAGCAAATCTTTAAATCCTGGAGGCCCCTGAACATCTGCCTTTGGTAAGGTTTTAATGGGGAAAATTTGCCTAGGAACCACATTGCCGCTGACCTTTGCTGCGTGAGGAATGTCAACGTGCGCACGGCCCGGAGTGGAGGGGGAAGCGGCCTGTGTGCCAAAAAACCTGTGGAAGAGAATCACTGAACTGTCAGGCTTGGAAGGGACCTCAAGGAACATCCAGCTCCAACCCCCCTGCCATGGGCAGGGACACCTCACACCGCAGCAAGTTGCTCACAGCCACCTCCAGCCTGGCTGCAAACACCTCCAGGCAGGAGGCTTCCACCACCTCCCTGGGCAGCCTGTGCCAGGCTCTCACCACCCTCCTGGGGAGGGACTTCTTCCTCATATCCAATCTCAATCTCCCCACTTCTAGTTTTGCTCCATCCTCCCAGTCCTATCCCTCCCTGACACCCTCAAAACTCCCTCCCCAGCTTTCCTGAGGTTAGGAAGAAATTCTTCCCAGCAAGAGAGATTGGCCATTGGAATGTGCTGCCCAGGGAGGTGGTGGAGTCACCATCACTGGCAGTGTTTGAGATAAAGCTGGATGAGGCACTTGGTGCCATGGTTTAGTTGACTGGATGGTGTTGGGTGATAGGTTGGGCTTGATTGTCTCAAAGGTCTTTTCCAACCTGGTTAATTCTGTGATTCTGTAACAAACAATAGGACAAGACGAAACAGCCCCATCTGCACCAGGAGAGGTTTAGGCTGGGCACTGGAGGAAATTCTTCACTGAAAAGGTTCTGAAACACTGACACAGGCTGCCCAGGGGGTGGCTGAATCCTGAGCCCTGGAGGTGTTCCATAGAGGCAGAGATGTGGTGCTGAGGGCCGTGGCTTAGCCCCAGAACTGGTCGAGTTAGAGGATGGTTGGGCTGGCCGAGCTCAAAGGGCCTTCCCAGCTGAAACATTTCTGTGATCCCATGGCACGGGAGGGCTGCCTCGCTCTGTGCTCAGGATGGGCACTGCTCATGACAGGGACACTATT
Organism: Picus viridis; assembly: GCA_033816785.1. Classification (NCBI taxonomy): domain Eukaryota; kingdom Metazoa; phylum Chordata; class Aves; order Piciformes; family Picidae; genus Picus; species Picus viridis. The sequence goes on from CM066585.1 coordinate 48,716,014, forward strand.
CAAGCCCATTGTTCAGTTTGTGACCTCAAGCCTTCCTGGCTGCTCACTATTCAAACCCTGCTCCAAAACGGCGTCGGCTGCTCGTCTCCTGGGCTTTTCTATAGCACTCATGACAATAGTATCAAAGTGCCTCCTAAAGATTCATCCATCTATTTTTGCTACAGCCCTAGGGGGCAGCTTGGCATTTTCTTCATTCTCCAAATGCTGAGCTAAAAGCACGAGCCCTGTCTGCACACCCGTGGATGGGGTTTACGGAGCAGCTGAAGCCACGCTGGCCTCTGCAGCGCCACGACTGCATCGAGCAGTGCTGCGTAGGCTGCTAGGATCCGTGTGGCTTCAGCACATGCACTGCCTGACCCCTGGCCGTGCTTGAAAACCTACCACACCGCACCTCTTTGCCACAGGGAGGCCACAGCTGGACTTCTGGGTACAGTTCTGCACTCCTCAGTTCAAGAGAGACGGGGAACCACTGGAGAGAGTCTAACGGAGGCTATGAAGCTGCTGAGGGGCCTGGAGCAGCTCTGTGAGGAGCAAAGGCTGAGAGCCCTGGGGCTGAGAGCCTGGAGCAGAGCAGCCCCAGAGGGCAGCTGAGCAATGCTCAGCAAGAGACAAAGGGCCTGTGGGGGGCAAGAGGCTGGAGCCAGACTCTTCTCAGTGGGGCCAAAGGGGCACCAAGGACAAGGGGCAAAGGCTCCACCCAAACAGGAGGAGAAACTTCTTTGTTGTGAGGCTGCTGGAGGCCTGGAGCAGGTTGCCCAGAGTGGTTGTGGAGTTTCCTTGTCTGGAGAGATTCCAATCCCTCCTGGCCATTGTGACCCTGGGCAAGCTGCAGTGGATGATTGTTCTTTGGCAGGGGCTTTGGACTGGAGGATATCCAGTGGTCCCTTCCACCCTCTGCAATTGTGTAATTCTGTGACTCTGGTCTTGAAGCTGGCAGCACAGACATAGCCATTGGCCAGGGGTGCTCCTACAAGGTCCCTGGTTGGTGTTCACTTTGAATCCCATCACTGAGATGCCTAGGGGCTGATTTTTTCCTCTTGCTTGTCATTAGCCAGCACTGTCAGTGTTCAGAGCAGAGCTACTGGCAACCTCAGTCCCAGCTGACTCCAGAGGTTCACGCTGGGTCCCCCAAAAATGAGAACCCATAACTAGGAGCAAGCTCACTGCAGGCAGCATGGCTGAGCAACTCCTCACCATGCCGCTCAGCTCAGACAGGCACAGTCCAGCGTTCATCGATCTTCATCCACCTCCCTCCGGGCTTTGCCTGCAGCCAGTCCAGGGGCTGCCAGCCTCCTTTGTTTGACGGAGCAAAGCAGGAGACCTGTGGGAAAGAGAATTCCACTGTGGAACAGATGTTCTGCATAGAAGGGTGGAATTACTATTGTACATGAAGACCTAATCCAGGTATTTCCTGCCTTTTGGATGGGATCAGCTTGGAAAACTTGGTGATGAAGGGAGCCTACAAGAAGGCTGCAGAGGAACTGTTTGCAAAGGCCTGCAGGGACAGGACAGGAAGCAATGGTTTGAAATGAGAGGGGATTGAGATTGGATGTCAAGAACAAATCCTGCACCAGGAGGGTGCTGGAACACTGCAACAGCTAGTCCAGGGAGATGGCTGAGGTCCCCTGCCTGGAGATATTCAAGGTCAGGCTTGAGAAGGCTGTGAGCAACCTGATCTAGCAGAGGATGTCTCTGCTGAGTGCAGGGATGTTGGACTGGATGAGCTTTGGAGATCCCTTCCAACCCAGAGCATTCTGTCACTCTATGCTCACTTAGCACCGTGACAACTGATTTTCTGTGGTCTGCAGCAAGCTAGGTGGTAAGACGGGCACGCCAACGTGGCCAACGTCCCAACAGGGTTTGCCACCTACTTGCTGCTGCTGTGCCAGGAGTTAAACCCCCCAGAAGTAACAGATCCTCCCCCTGTGGTTTTGCTAAGTCTTCTGACTTGGCCAGATGTGGGTAGTTTGTCACAGGGACAGACAAGGGCCCATCCCCAACACAAAAGCCACCTCCTCTGCCAAGTGTCCGATTGCCCTTCCAGAGCACAGGGGTTCTTGGGCTTTCCAAGGAAAAGGTTGTAAAAACAACACATAAATAAATAAATAAATAAATAAAAGGACGAGGAGGGAGGGGGAAAAAACCAAGAAGGCAAGAAGGCAAACAATGTATTTTTCCAGGCTTCTTCTCAGAAACACTATCTCATTTTGGCTGGATTTTCCATAAGTAATTTGGTGGGAGGCAAACACTCTACCTAAAAGCTTCAGCTGAAGTGATGAATCTAAGGAAGGCCCCTGCAGCAGAAAATGTGGCTCAAGACTTACCAGGGGTGAGTTTCCCAGCCCTGCCTGTTGCTGTGTGTGTTTGGACCTGTTCACCATGGGCTGATCCAGCAGGCTGCCTTTGAAAGCCTCCCTGGGAGTACTGCCCCGGGGCACGGACCCACGCTGCCTCCTCACTGGGCCACCTCCAAAAGAGTGTTGGAAAACTGGACATGCTGGACAGGGAGAGGAGGCAAAATGCTCTGTGGTGGCAACACATCAGCCAGCATGGTCTACACAGCCCAGAGGGTCTGCCTTCTGCCATCCCAGCCCCTGGGGCTCTCCAGCTCCTCAGAGTAAGGGCTTGAGGAGATCATGGGAATGGAGGGCTGGAAGCATGGAATTCATCTCACCCAACCCTCAGATCTAAGGCAGGGTTAGCTCTCTTCTAGGGAAGGATCTAGACTGACTTCTGCTTCAAGTATGCACTACCTGAAGGGATCCTACAGGAGGGCTGCAGAGGGACTTTTCACAAGGGTTTCTAGGGACAGGACAGGAAGGAATGGTTTGAAGCTGAGGGAGAGTAGGTTCAGACTGGATCTCATGAAGTTCTTCTGTACGAGGGTGGTGAGACTCTGGAGCAGGGTGCCCAGGGAGGCTGTGGATGCCTCCTGCCTGGGGGTGTTGAAGGCCAGGTTGGATAAGGCCTTGAGCAGCCTAGTCTGGTTTTGAGGTCATACGATCACAGGATGCCACGGGTTGGAAGGGACCTTCGAAGATCATCGAGTCCAAGCCCCCTGCCAGAAAGGGACCAGAGAATCCAGCACGGGGCACACAGGAACACACCAGACAGGGCTGGGAAGGCTCCAGAGAAGGACACTCCACAACCTCCCTGGGCAGCCTGCTCCAGGGCTCTGGGACCCTGACAGGTGTCCCTGCCCATGGAGCAGATGATCTCTGAGGTCTCTTCCAACCTAAGTATCACAGTCTCACAGTATTACCAAGGTTGGAAGAGACCTCGAAGATCATCAAGTCCAACCTGTCACCACAAACCTCACGACTAGCCCATGGCACCAAGTGCCACATCCAGTCCCCTCTTGAACACCTCCAGGGACGGCGACTCCACCACCTCCCCGGGCAGCACATCCCAATGGCGAATCACTCTCTCGGTGAAGAACTTTCTCCTCACCTCCAGCCTAAACTTCCCCTGTTGCAGAAGTCATCCCATGATTCTATGATCCTGTGATTAAACTGACTTATTCCTGTGCAACCACCATCTAGTTGTTTCTTCTGACACATCAAGAAGGGGATCCCCAGTCCCCTCAGTCTCTCCCTGTGCCTAAGTGGAAGTGCTTAGGTAGCTACATTCCCTGCTCTGGCAGGGGGTTGGACTTGATGATCTCTGGAGGTCCCTTCCCACCCCTAACATCCTGTGAGGCTGTGAGCCGTTTTTTTTCACTTCTGCCTCTGCCCTGGAAGAGGAAAAATCATTGTCCTCTCCACAAGCCCTTTTACATATCAGAGGATATCAATTTCACAGTGAATCATAGAATCATTGAGGTTGGAAAACACCTCTAAGATACCTTCCAGCCAGCACCACCAGGACCATGTCGTGGAGTGCTGCCACACCTGCTCAGTTTTTGAACACTGGGCAGTTTTAAGACTCAGCTTGAGAAGGGTGCTGGGCCATCTGATTTGAACTAAAGCGTGACCTAGGAAGGTGTGGACCAGTTGAACCTGGAGGCCCCTTCCAACCTGGCATTCTGTGATCTGTGACCTGCAGGGATGGTGACTCCACCACTCCCCTGGGCAGCCTGGTCCAAGGCCTGACCCCTCCTTCAAGAAAGCAGTTTTTCCTAATGTCCAACCTGGCCCAGCCTGAGGCCACTTCCTCTTGTCCTGCTGTCAGTTACAGGGGAGAAGAGGCCAACACCAGCCCCCTTGAGACCTTGCAGGGAGCTGTAGAGAGCAGTGAGGTCTCCCCTCAGCCTCCCCTTCTTCAGACTAAACAATCCCAGCTCTCTCAGTCTCTCCCTGTAAGACCTGCTCTCCAAAACCTTGCCATGCTGCCCTTACCACCTCCTGCACTTTCTCTTGCTCCCAGAGGGAGAGCACAAGTGGAATTTCTTTACTCTTTCCCAGTGATGTCTTCCCTAACTCCTGTTCTTCTGGGCTCTCTGCACTACATCATCATTCCTGAAGTGCAGCACCTCAAACGAGAGTCTCTCGACAGGTTGTCATTCAAAAGCCATATCTGAGCAGCCCACTGCTCACACCACTCTGGCATCTCTCACCTGATGCTGCAGGAGGAAACTGCACAGCTGCTTCATTCACATGGTGCCTTGGAGCCTCATTTATAACTAACATAGCCCAGCACTGAGGAAGGTGGAGGGTAGAAAGCTGGGTGTGACCCAGCAATGTGCTCTCACAGCCCAGAGCCTGTCCTGCGCTAATCCCCAGCAGCCTGGGCAGCAGAGGCAGGGAGGGGATTCTGCCCCTCTGCTCTGCTCTGCTGAGACCCCACCTGCAGTGCTGGGGCAGCTCTGGAGCCCTCAGCACAGACAGGGACCTGTGGGAGCAGGGCCAGAGGAGGCCACAGCAGTGCTGGCAGGGCTGGAAGCCCTCTGCTGGGAGGCCAGGCTGGGAGAGTTGGGGTCGTGCAGCCTGGTGAAGAGAAGGCTGCAGGGAGACCTTCTGCTGGCCTTGCAGTGCTTGAAGGGGCTGAGCAGAAAGCTGGGGAGAAACTGTTGAGCAGGGCCTGATGTGAAAGGACAAGGAGGGATGGTTTGAACTGAAAGAATGAGATTGAGACTGGAGAGAAGGAAGAAATGTTTTACAGTGAGGGTGGTGAGACCCTGGCTGAGATTGCCCAGAGGGGTGGGAGATTCTCCATCCCTGGGCGCCTTGGATGAGCTGAAACGGTCGAGGATGTCTCTGCTCACTGCAGGGACTAGATGACCTCCAAGGTCCTTTCCAACTTAACAGCATTCTATGATGCTTTGATGAGATCCAGAGTAAGATGAGAGCTCAGGTCCACAAGCCTTACAGCGGCTTGCCTCGGAGCCTGGCCACGAAAGCAGAGCAATGACCTTGCCCAGAACACTCATTTTGCCACGTTGCAAAATCCTTCTGGTGGTTTGGTGGTGGGGTTTGTTTCTCTTTTTCTTCTGTTGTGCAACTGCTTCATGTTGTTGACTCATGATCTTGGGGGTTTTAACCAGTCTTGTGCTGTCTTCACCCTGGTCATACAGTTTGGTTCACGTGGAAGGATCTCTGCAAGCTTTGCTGAGGTCAAGGTGAGTCACAGACAGAGGTTTTATCTGTACCCACCAGACCATACAGAAACCATCCAACAGGCATTAGCACCTTTGCAGTATCATCTCTGCTGTGTTAGGGGTATCACAGAATCCCAGCTTGGTAGGATTGGAAGGGACCTCTGGAGAACACCCAGCCCAACCCCCTGCTAAAGCAGGGCACCCCCAGCAACTTGCCCAGGAGCACAATGCCCAGGAGGAGTTGGAAGCTCTCCAGACAAGGAGACTCCACAACCTCTCTGGGCAGCCTCCTCCAGGCCTCCAGCACCCTCACAACAAAGAAGTTTCTCCTCCTGTTCAGATGGAGCCTCCTGGGTTCCAGTTTCTGTCCATTGCCTCTCTGGGCACCACTGGAAGAGTCTGACCCCAGCCTCTTGCCCCCCACACTTTATCTCTTGCTGAGCATTGCTCAGCTCCCCTCTGGGGCTGCCCTTCTCCAGGCTCTCAGCCCCAGGGTTCTCAGCCTTTGCTCCTCACAGAGCTGCTCCAGGCCCCTCAGCATCTCTGCAGGCCCTGCTGGACTCTCTCCAGTAGTTCCCTGTCTCCCTTCAACTGGGGAGAAGTGGACCAAGTGCTCTAGACATGGCCTCACTAGGACAGAGTAGAGTGGGAGGAAAGCCACCCCTGTCTGCTGGTAACACTCTTCTTGTCCTGTCACTGGGCACCACTGACAAGAGCCTGGCCCCCTCCTCCTGCTCCCCACCCCCGACCCCCTTTAGCTCTTGCTGAGCACTGCTCAGCTCCCCTCTGGGGCTGCTCTGCTCCAGGCTCTACGCCCCTGGTCCCTCAGCTTTTCCTCACGAGAGAGATGCTCTATAAAGCTCCACACGAAGGCCTTGACAACAGTTGTTGGGCTGGACTTGTGTCTTCTTGTCTGACAGCACAGAAGCCTGTCTGAGCTCCCTCTGGGGGATGGGAAATGCCCACACACTGCATTCCCAGAGACACTGCTCTGAACTCTTTGACTTGGGCCTTGGTGCTGACTGGAATATGTCATCCAGATGTTTTCCTTTTGTAAGGTCTGGCAAACTGAACAAAACTTGGCCTTTGCTATGCCTGGGGTGACCTTTCTCTAGATAACACTCCTTGAGACTTCCCCAACCCTCCGGAGAGCCTACAGCCATCTTTTGTTAGTAACTGCATTTCCTCGTGGGGAGCAACAATGCACCAGAGTCACAGAGCATGAGAGGCTGGAAGGGACCTCCAAAGATCATCAAATCCCACCCCCTGCCGAAAGCAGAGTCACCCAGGGCCGTCCTCACAGGAAGGCATCCAGGTGGGGTTGGAAAGGCTCCAGAGCAGGAGACTCCACACCCTCTCTGGGCAGCCTGCTCCAGGGCTCTGGCACCCTCACTGCAAAGAAGTTTCTCCTCATGCTGAGCTGAAACCTCCTCTGGTCAAGTTTGTCTCCATTGCTCCTTGGGGCTTATTGCTGTGCACCACCCAAAGGAGCTTGGCCCCCTCCACCTGACCCCCAGCCCTCAGCTATTGATAGACATTGATCAGATGCCTCTCAGCCTTCTCTTCTCCAGACTCAACAGCCCCAGGGCTCTCAGTCTCTCTTCACAGGGGAGATGCTCAAGTCCCCTAAGCAACCTCCTGGCTCTCCCTTGGGCTCTCTCCAGCAGGTCTCTGTCTCTCTGGAACTGGGGAGCCCAGCACTGGACACAGGATTGCAGCTGTGGTCTCAGCAGGGCAGAGCAGAGGGGGAGCAGAACCTCCCCAGCCCTGCTGGCCACACTTGTCTTGCTGCCCCCAGGCTCCCCTTGGCTCTCTTGGCCCCCAGGGCACATTGCTGTCCCAGGCAGAGCTTGCTGCCCACCAGCACTCCAAGGTCTTTCTCCATGGAGCTGCTCTCCAGCAGGGCAGTCCCCAACCTGTCCTGGTGCCTGCTGTTGTTCCTGCCCAGGTGCAGGACCCTGCACTTGACCTTATGGAACCCCATGAGGTTTGCCTGCCCCCAGCTCTCAGCCTGTGCAGCTCTGGTTGGAGGGCAGCACAGCCTGGCAGGGGTCAGCCTCCCCCCTCCCCGAGTTTGGGAGCAGCAGGAACTTGCTGAGGGTGCACTCAATCCCCTCAGCCAGGGCACTGATCAAGATACTGGACAAAACTGGACCCAGGACTGATGCCTAGGGAACACCACAGTTGGAACCCCAGTGAGACACTTGAACAGGTTGCCCAGGGAGGTGGTGGTTTTTGCAGCCAGGCTGGATGTGGCTGTGAGCAACCTGCTGTGGTGTGAGGTGTCCCTGCCCATGGCAGGGGGTTGGGACTGGCTGAGCCTTGAGGTCCCTTCCAGCCCTGACAGTTCTGTGATTCTATGATTCTCATCTGAAGCCTCAGACTTGGCTTTTCACAGACACTTTAGCTAAGCCCCACTACCCCTCAAGCAGGCTGTTTGAGGAAGCCAAGGTGCAGAAAGATGAAGTAACTTGCCCACAGCCACACCTGATACCAGTCACAGAGCCAAGTCTATGGAGCCCAGCATGCAGTCATCAGCGTTAACCACCAGACTATGATCTGCACAGGATCAGAGAGAGTAGGAAGGACCATGAGGGCAGTTGTTTAACACAAGGAAGGAATTCCTCATGGGAGTATGGGAGAGAAGGAGGAGCAAAATCCTAGTTGCATGTGCTTTGTGATGCCTGCTGGCCAGCAGAGTGTGTCTCCCATTCCTGGATCTCCTTGAAGGTTCAAAGATCATGGAATTGCTTTGGTTGGAAAAGTTCTCTAAGGTCATCCATTCCAGCCATCAACCCAACACCATGGTCAATAAACCTTGTCCCACAGTGCCATGGCCACAGGTTTCTTGCACACCTCCAGGGATGGGGGCTCCACCACCCACCTCCCTGGGCAGCCTCTGCCAATCCCTGACCACACCTGCAGAAAAGACACTTTTCATGATCTCTAACCTAAACCTGCCCTGGCACGATTTCAGGCCCTTTCCTCTTGATCTACCACCTGATACTAGGGAGAAGAAACCAGCCCCACATCACTGCAGCCTCCTTGCAGGGAGCTGTAGAGAGCAATGAGGTTTACCCTCAGCCTCCTCTTCTCCAGGTCGAACGACTCCAGTTCCCTCAGCTGTTCCTCACAACGCTTGTGCTGGAGACCCTTCCTCAGCTGCTTTGCCTTTCTCTGGACTTGCTCCAGCCCCTCAATGTCTTTCTGAGAGTGAGGGGCCCAAATCAGAACCCCATCTAAGATCCTGCTGCCTGCTGGCTTGAACAGAGCCTTGGAGAAGAGGAAAATGAAGTTGGGGCAGCTGGTATTCATCACTCTCATTGCCAGCTCATGACTGCCCATCAGAAGCCTGTAGGTGTGATCCCTGCTTTTGGACTGCTGGGAAAATGAGCTGTTAACCAGCAGCACAGCCCAGGCACTCAGACCCATTACAGGCTGAGGTCTAAGTCCCCTGCTTATTGAACACCATTTCTAAGAGGTTCACCATAATCCCTTCAAAATTAGCTTTTTGTTCTTTTTTTGCAGCCACTCAGTTTGGTACTCAAACAAAATTGTTTCATCTGGGCACCGAGAGAACACGAATCAGGAAATGGTCCAGGCTGGAAGGCACCTCCAAAGCTCACCCAGCCCAATCCCCCTGCAGCCAGCAGGGACATCCTCAGCCACATCAGGCTGCCCAGAACCTCACTGAGCCTCACCTCTAAATATCTCCAGGGAAGGAGCCTCAACCACCCCCTGGGCAGCCTGTGCCAGTGTTCCACCACCCTCATGGTAAAGATCTTCCTCACATCCAATCTGAATCTGCTCTGCTCTAGTTTGAAGCCATTGCCCCTGCTCCTGTCCCTGCAGGCCTCTGCAAACAGTCTCTCTGCAGCCTTCTTGCAGCCCCCTTCAGGTCCTGGCAGGCTGCTCTTAGGTCTCCCCACAGCCTCCTCTTCTCCAGGCTGAACACCCCCAGCTCCCTCAGCCTGTCCTCACAGCAGAGCTGCTCCAACCCCCTGAGCATCTTCATGTCCCTCCTCTGGAGCCTCTCCATCAGCTCCAGGTCCTTGCTGTGCTGAGGGCTCCAGCCCTGCACACAGCACTGCAGGTGAGGTCTCCCCAGAGCAGAGCAAAGTGGCAGAATCCCCTCTCTGGCTCTCTGGCAATGCTGCTTTGGATGCAGCCCAGGCTGCCCTTGGCCTTAGAATCATAGAATCATAGTATCAGTCAGGGTTGGAAGGGACCACAAGGATCATCCAGTTCCAACCCCCTGCCATGGGCAGGGACACCCCACACTACATCAGGCTGCCCACAGCCTCATCCAGCCTGGGCTTAAACACCTCCAGGGACGGGGCCTCAACCACCTCCCTGCACAACCCATCCCAGGGCTTCACCACTCTCATGGGGAAGAACTTCCTCCTCACCTCCAGCCTCAATCTCCCCACCTCCAGCTTCAGTCCATTCCCCCTAGTCCTATCACTCCCTGAGATCCTGAGCAGTCCCTCCCCAGCCTTCCTGGAGCCCCCTTCAGATCCTGGAAGGCCACAATGAGGTCACCTGGGAGTCTTCTCTTCTCCAGCCTGAACAGCCCCAACTCCTTCAGTCTGTCCTCACAGGAGAGGTGCTCCAGCCCTCTGCTCCTCCTCCTGGCCCTGCTCTGGACACCTTCCAGCACCTCCAGATCCCTCTTGGAATAGGGGCTCCAGAACTGGAGGCAGTACTGCAGGTGGGGTCTCAGCAGAGCTGAGCAGAGGGGAGAATCCCCTCCCTGGCCCTGCTGGCCACACTTCTCCTGCTGCAGCCCAGGCTCTGATTGGCTTTCCGGGCTGCAAGTGCACACTGAGAGCTCCTGTTGAGCTTCTCCTCCCCCAGCACCCCCAAGTCTCTCTCCTCAGGGCTGCTCTCCAGCCAGTCCCTGCCCAGCCTGCATTTGTGCCTGGGGTTGCCTCCACCCAGCTGCAGGACCCTGCCCTTGGTCCTGTTGAAGCTCCTGAGGTTGGCTTGTGCCCACCTCTCCAGCCTGTCCAGCTCCCTCTGGATGGATCCCTTCCCTCCAGCTGTCTGCTGCACCACACAGCTTGGTGTCATCAGCAACCTTGCTGAGGCTGCACTCGATGCCACTGCCCATGGCACCCACAGAGATGTTGAGCAAGCCTGGTCCCAGGCCTGATCCCTGAGGGCCTCTGCTTGTCCCTGGCCTCCCCTGGGACATGGACCCATGGACAGCCACTCTCTGGGTGCAGCCATCAAGCCAGTTCTGTATCCATCTAGTGGTAGCCCCTCAGACCCATGTGTCACCAGCCTGGGGACCAGGATGTGGGGCGGGACAGTGCCGAAGGCTTTGCTCAGGGCCAGGGAAACGACATCAGTTGCTCTCCCTCAGCTGTTAATGCTGTCACCTGCTCATAGAAGGCCACCAGGTTTGTCAGGCAGGATTTGCCCTTGGCAAAGCCATGCTGACTGTTCCAAATCACCTCTTCACTATTCTTCTGAGTCATTAGTGCCTCCAGGAGGATCTGCTCCATGATCTTTCCGGGCACAGAGGTGAGACTGACTGGCCTGGAGTTCCCTGGTTCCTCCTTCTTACCCTTTCTGCAGATGGGAGCAATGTTTCCCCTTTTCCAGCCTGTGGGGACTGCCCCAGGCTGCCAGGACTTGTGGAATAGACTAGAGAGGGGTTTAGCAACCTCCTCTGCCAGTTCTCTCAGCACCCGTGGGTGTATCCCGTCGGGTCCCATGGACTTGAACACTTTCAGGCTCTTCAGGTGATCACCAACCTGAGCTTCACTTACCATGGGCAGTTCTTCCTCCCCGTCCCTGGCATCGTCTGCCATGACACCAGGAGTGT